>NC_069402.1:109872660-109877660 GCF_026875155.1 Cherax quadricarinatus
CAGTTCATGTTTGTGAATTCAGTAATATGTGGGTCCTTTTCATGCAGGAGATTTATGCTGAAGTCACGTGAGAGTAGTAAGTGATCTTTATTCATGTGTGTATCAGTTATCATACTTCCTAGGTTTTCACTAAAACGGCTAATGTTTGACTGTGGTACTCTGTAGATGTTTATCACTGTGAGAGGTTTTTGTAGGTATTTAGATTTGAATTTAGCTATTACATATTCCCCATGTTCATCCCTTGTGCAAGTATTAGTGATACAGTCTAGTTGGTCTGGCCTACAGCTGTGTAACCAGGAATGGCATATTTGTCTGTAGTATCTGGCTTCAGCCAGGTTTCGGTGAGAGTAATGATGGACATACTGGCATGCAGGGAATTTAGTAATACTGTGAGGTCATTGTAATGTTTGCTTAAAGATCTGACATTGTAGTTAAAGACGGTTATGTTGCTGTTGGCTCTGAGAAGTGCCTTTGTTCTGCTGTGTAGTAATTACAGTTACTGTTTGATTCATTAATAGGTTAGTATCAGGATCAATGCTTGTAATCATAAGATTTATAGTGGATCTATAATTAGACTTAAGTATAAGACAGGGTAAATATTCTAAAGTAAAAAAAATAGCACCTGAGTTATTTTAACACGGGTAATTCTGTAAAGCTAAATTAAAGGAGACAATATAAAAGGGACTAAAATAAGTAGTGGTGAACAAATGAAGTGGCAATCAAATAAAGGGGCTATGGAATATAATATTAAAAAAATGAATGTATTACACTGAGAATAGTGCCTTGATTATTTTAACAATTGTGAATATATGAACTAAGGTAGTTAATTAAAGCTAAAATAAAGGTGAAAATATACAAGGGACTAAACTAAGTAATGGTAAACAAAACATAAATGTTTTGTCTACACCACACTATCCATAGCATAACAGCAGAAGACCATTTTCAAATAATTCCCTTTTTAATACTGTTTTTTCTCGTCAGATTGACTGTCAACACGTTGGGTCGGGAGAGTAACTACAGTCAGCCCCCAAGTTATCGGTCAAGAGAGGGCTCAGTGTCCCATAATCCTGATGCCATTCCATCATCTCATCCTGGAGGCTCCATAGTTCCTGCACATTCCAGGGATCCTTCATGTTTGTCTTTCCTTTCACATGAATCCATGTACTCGACTGGAGCACCACCTGCCCAAGAAGGGTCTTTACGAGCAGCACAGCTGGTGGATAGAGATAAGGTCGCTGTTGTCGAAGATTTAGCAATACCACCATCTAAGAAGGATAGAAAAGATGACAACACTGTTACTATTGTGCAAACAACAGATTCATCACAAGTCATTGGTTCTGATGCTGTGGTTGTCACAGTTTCAGGTTCACACTCAAACTATGTTACAGCTCCATCTCAACCCACATCCAATGATGCTGAAATATCCGTCCTAGCTCACCTTTGACCTCAGTTACTGCCTGGTGAATTGAAACCTGGAAACTAATATATTTACAGCATACTACAAAACTAGCTAATGTGAGACAAAAATATATATGTATTTTCTTATAAATGAATTTCGAATTTGTATTTCATTAAGCATACAGGCTTGTTAGTGGCAGCCATATTTTTGACACTTAAGGTTATCAAGCTAAAGTAATTTTGAATGTACTATATATTATGATGTATATACACATAGGCTGATCTACGTATTTGTCAAATAAGTATATAAAAACTACATCCTTGTATTATCACAGGCTTAATATATGTATATCATTTACCAAACTGTGGCAGGCCAGGACTTGGCCCTATGAACGTTGTACTGCCTCATGAGACAACACAACATACACATCACCTTTACCACTCAGCTACTGATCTGTGGCTGAGTGGTAAAGGTGATGCGTATGTTGTATTGTCTCATGAGGTGGTACAATGTTCATAGGGTCAAGTCCTGGCCTGTCGCAGTTTGATAAATGAATTAAAATCACTTTGTTTCATGATTTTGTTGATATATTCACACACACACACACACACACACACACACACACACACACACACACACACACACACACACACACAGTGGTACCTCGACTTACAACTTAGGAGTTTTCCGAGTTACAAGCCTTTGTTCGGTCGATTTTTTGCTTTGAGTTGCGAGGGAAAATCTGACTTAAAGCCAAAAAAAAAAAAAAAAAAATTACTGAAAATGACATTTGGCAACAACCCCAGCCTAAATAGCACAACGAAAGGTGGGTTTGGGACTTAGTACTTATAAAACAATGCTAGTGTGATGTTCTCACTGGAGGTAATCGTGTAATTATCTTTATTTTTTTTGTAGAATAACTAAAGTTGCTAAGTTTTTGACATTTGCAAAATACCTCACCTTATATGCCCACACAAATCCCAAAACATTGGAATATTTCCAATATTCCACAAGCAAATTGTAGAACAATAATTTTTTTATGATTCCTGTCAATATTATTGCATTTACTTCAATAATAAATGGCAGGCTTCATGAAATAAGTCAGTAACTTCCAAGATATTCATATATCACTGCACTGATGATCTAGTGCAGGTAGTGTTTCAGAAACTTAGTTTTCTCTTACCCAGGACCAAAGAATAAGCTATAGGAAGGAGCAGTAATGATTTTATATGCTCGCACTGGTCCTGGACACTCGCCATATTATGGCCTATTTTATTCATTCTGGAGTATATATCATGTTTCTATGTTATTTGTAGTGTTTATGTCATATTAGATCAATTCTGATAGATAAAGAGTTATTAGTGTCATATTGAAGTACTTTCTCCTGCCCCTGGGGTGGTTTTTTTGGGGCTGGAACGGATTAAAGGCATTTCTGTTAATTTCAACGAGGAAAACTGATTTAATATACGAGCTCAGTCAATGAACGAATTAAACTTGTAAGTCAAGGTACCACTGTATATATATATATATATTTTTTTTCAACAAGTCGGCCGTCTCCCACCGAGGCATATATATATATATATACACACACAAAATCAGCCATGGGGAGGATGAAATGAACTAGCTCTAGGCCTTTCACACTGCAATCTGTGCCTCATCAGGAGCCATGCAATGTAATAGGTAGGCAGAGTTGTAAAGATTCAGAGGAAAAGGTGTAGTGTGACCACAGCCATTGCTTCACTCAGAGGCACCAGTACCACCACCCTCTGTACCTGTGTGAGGGAGGAAGGGGGATAAGATATAAAGTACAAGATGTAAGAGTAAGGAGGAAATCTCTTCCAGCTCTAATAAATTATAGTAGTACTAGGTCCAAGGTAGCAAACAATCTTGTAAACAATCTAGTTTGGCTGGGACTTAGACACCTAAACACAGTATATAATACACATCATCAATTAACTCCTAACCACAGATTCCAAAGAATTTTAGGGTCAAGGAACAGTAGCAAATAAACCATACCACGGGCAGGATTTGAACCCGCGGTCAGTCTCAAAACTCCAAACCGTCGTGTTAGCCACTGGACCAGCTAGCCACAACAGAAGTGGGTGGGGGTGCCACTGTGGCAATGTGACCATCGCGTGAAGTGACGGTCAAGTTCACACTGCACCACTTAATATGAATCTTTACCACTGCAGCATTATATAGCTCTTGAGGAGGCACTGGTTGCAGTGTGAAAGGCCTAGAGCTAACTCATTTTATCCCTCCTGTGGCTAGTTTTGCATTTAATCACTCATTTGCAATATATATATATATATATATATTATCCATGGGGAAGTGGAACAGAATTCTTCCTCCGTAAGCCATGCGTGTCGTAAGAGGCGACTTAAATGCCGGGAGCAAGGGGCTAGTAACCCCTTCTCTTGTATATATTACTAAATTTAAAAGGAGAAACTTTCATTTTTCCTTTTCGGCCACCCCACCTCAGTGGGATACAGCTGGTACGTTGAAAGAAAAGAAAGAATATATATATATATATATATATATATATATATATATATATATACGTATATGCAAAACAACCACTCTGAAAGAATAGAGAAATTCCAAGCGCTTTCGTGACTACTCACATTATCAAGGAACTATGAAAGTGAAGCATCCAAGGAAGCTATATAAGGGGTCCGGCCAGCACCTCACTATCAAATCCCACAACGGTTAAACACGTGACGCGCGGCGACCCAACTTGGATAGGTCCTTTGCACAACTCACCCCCAAGCTATTCTACCCAAGAAAATTTTAAAAATTATTTGTCCAGTGTATTATTAAATTCTTCCCAAATTCTATTAATTATAAATGGATCTAATTTATATAAACCAAAGGAAATATTCATATTATTGTCAAAACTGCTTTTTATGAAACAAGATTCAATTATATTCCTGTCGACCATGGACTTGCTTGATACTACTTTCTCAACTTTTTGAAAATCAATTGGATGGTTAAAATCTCTTACATGAATAAATAGAGCATTGGAATCTTGTCCAGTTCTAATGCTATATTTATGTTGTTTTAATCTTCGAGATTTTTACCAGTTTGACCGTAATAAACTTTATACCAAATTTTACAAGGAATCTTATAGACACATCCATCAGTATTTTGGGGGGAATTCTTTATCAAAAGTTTTTTTACTGTATCAAGATTTTTGAATACAACTTTAATATTAAAAGTCTTAAGAAGAGAAGGCATATCAACCAAGTTTTCATGGTAAGGGAGAACCAACATATTTTAGTTGAATAAGGCTGGTTGTCCCTTTTTGGATATAAAAGTGTTTCTAGCAACTTTAAAAGATTTATCAATTACATTTCTTGGGTATTTTAAATCATTACCTATTTCATAAATTTTGGATATTTCCTCATCTATGAACTCAGGACTACAAATTCGTAAAGCTCTCAAAAACATTGATGAGAAAACAGACAGTTTGACTCTATCTTGATGCGAGGAATAATAGTGGACATAGGAACAGTTATTTGTAGGTTTTCTGTAAATTTTAAATTTGAATTCATTATTACCCTTAATAATTAAAACATCTAGAAAAGGCAATGATTTATTT
>NC_069402.1:109882660-109896849 GCF_026875155.1 Cherax quadricarinatus
TTAAAGTGCATGTATGAGATGTAAATAATCACTACTGGCATTTATATATACGTATATCACAAATGTACTTTATAATCTATGATTGTATAAGTAACCAAAAAATAGTCATTATAGATTAGATTATATTGCCAGTGTTCTTCCTGTTGTACTGTAGTGACAAACAGGGACCAAAATCCTGTATACCTAATATTATTGATCATGATTTATTTACATTCAACTGAAGTACCCATTACTTTTCAAATAACCAAGACTGATGAAAACTTTCAATCTATAATGGTCCCTCCTTGTCACTGCTACTGTGACGCTCTTGTGTCTTGTTGGGTGCTGTTGCAGAATCACCTCATCATGATGTGACGTGATCGAGGCGAGTTTCAGTATTGCATAATTTCTCTTCCTACACCGAAACAATGCTTTATTTTTAAAACGTGTGTATATTTTTTTAAGTTCATCACATGTTAAGAAATGCGCATATATTTAAAATATAGTTAAAATCCTGGTTTTATTTCTAAAACATTATTTATTCAATACATAGTCTTAAAATTTTGTGTGTACATGTACAGTGTGGGTTGGCCTCATACAATCATCCATGCAGTTTCCTAAAAAAATTTAATAATAGGTGAATTCTATTCATGGCATTTTTATAACCACACAATAAGGCATGTTTAAATAAAATATTGTCTACAAGGTGGGGGCCTAGATGCTGGTGCAGGGATATAGAGCTAACCTCTCTTGATGCAAATCAAACTTGATTACTTAACTCTATTATAGATTCCAGGGGGTCATTGTCCCAGCAGCCTAGTCCCAGACCTGGCTGGGTTGATGACTATCAGACGAGCCTGGCCCATGGCCGGGTTCCGAGAGTAGAAAGACTTGAAACTCGTCAAAGGTATATCAAAGGTAAAGGTAAGTCAGGCAGTCGATGCTAGCAGTATGCAGTTCAACTTATTCACCACACTCTGGCAGACCATGGACCTTCTTGAAGATTGCTAGGTATTCATTGGTATCACTCCTGTAGGTTTAGCTCTTCCCTTGAATTCAATAATTCAGTTATTTTCATTGTCATTAGATATATGTACAAAAGTTAAATTTCAACGCTGAATGATCCAGACTATTTAGTATATGTTTTGTGAATACAAAATTATTTAAGATACAAACAGAAAATAGTAAACAGTCTGTATGTGTGGTTACATACTACTGTATACTGTATAATACATCAATAGTAAGGACAAAAATGTTTATATCTGCTATGCACCCCCTGAAACAATGTCCCTATCTGTTTTCAGTGAGGTTTCAAGATAAGGGGTAACCAGCTCCTCATTTTTGGCACCTAGGTCCATATGCTACATATGATTCATGAATTATTATAATCAAATAAAGCATTAAACCAACAAGGACCATGCATCTGTGATTCATGAAAGAAATACTTGGATCTACATTCATGTGAAATTGAAGTGTTACTGGTTTCACAAACATTAAAAGTTCACAGAGAAAAAAAATAGGGTGTATAGTGACGGTGAGTTAAAATCAACCTTCAACCCATTACGGACTGCTAGAAACTTAAACTAAATATTAGTATAAATGGTGATTTTTTTTTTTTTCAACAAACCGGCCGTATCCCACCAAGGCAGGGTGGCCGCCCCCCCCCAAAAACGAAAGTTTCTCTTTTTCAATTAAGTAATTATACAGGAGAAGGGGTTACTAGCCCCTTGCTCCCGGCATTTTAGTCGTCTCTTACAACATGTATGGCTTACAGAGGAAGAATTCTGTCCCACTTCCCCATGTAGATAACAGGAAATAAACAAGAACAAGAACTAGTAAGAAAATAAAAGAAAACTCAGAGGGGTGTGTATATATATTTATGATTGTACATGTATGTGTAATGTGACCTAAGTGTAAGAAGAAGTAGCAAGACATACCTGATATCTTGCATGTTTATGAGATAGAAAAAAGACACCAGCAATCCTACCATAATGTAAAACAATTACAGGTTTCCATTTTACACTCACTTGGCAGACGGTAGTACCTCCCTGGGTGGTTGCTGTCTACCAACCTACTACCTAGGGATTTATTAATTACCTTACAAAAAATGTTGAATACTACCACTCCCAAAGTGGTAAATTTTAGAACTGACATAAAACTGAAGAGCTAATCACAAAGGTCTAGAAGTTGAAGGTTTTTGCAGTGTCTGTTTCATAGTTGACTATTTCATCATGGATTTGTGATGTTTCAGGGAGGACATCTGGGATACTTCAAGTTGAAGTCACAGGATTTTCAGATGAAGGACTGCTGCTGTGACACACATTCTTCTTGGCTATCTTTTTAACTACAGTGGTACCTTGACACTAGTTTAATTTGTTCCATGACCGAGCTCGTAACTCAATTTGCTCGTATATCAAATCAAGTTTTCCTCAATGAAATTAACTGAAATGCCATTAATCTATTCTTGCCCCCAAAAAACCACCCCAATTGTTTAGTTATGGGTTGTTAAATAAGAAAATGTAAAGAAATAAACTAGTTTTATGAAGTGTATTTACCTTGGAGATCAGATGGCTTGGGCTAATGGAAGAATCTGGTGGAGGTGGAGGGTGGAAAAGATAGGCAGAGGGGAGTGGAGGAGTTCGTTTCGTTTGTGCTTTTTTGGTCACTTTCGTTTATCATAAACTCTATCACTTAATCGCTTAACTTACTTTTGCTACACTCTTAATGCTACATTATCGCTGAACTTAATTGCTACATTTTTTCAATTCACTTTCACTGATTTTTACCTTTTTCATCACGCTTTCCTCGCTTTCATCTGCAGGGCGTTTCAATAAAAACCTGTCCAATGAGGTTTGTTTCATCTTCCCTTTCAGAATGTTTCAGAAATGAGTTAGGCAAGTGTCATTAAATAGCACTGACACACAACAAGTTGCAACTTTTTCTGGGTATTTCCTTTCAATAAACGCTGAGTCTCTCCCAGATTCCCAACATTTCCTTTATCTCACTTGTAGAGATAACCTCCTCCACATCTGGCTCCTCTGCAGTACCAATTTCCTGCAAAACTTCCATATGCTGCTGCATCTGTAGTTCCTTCAACTCCTCCATTGTCAGTTCCTTGGAGTGCTCATCCATGAGCTCATTCACATCTCTTTCATCCACCTCCATGCCCATGGATTTTCTGAGGAACACAATCTCCTCCACCACTGCCGCTTTGGGTTCGAATCCTTCGAAGTCCCTTTCAGACACAACCTCAGGCCACAACTTCTTCCATGCAGAGGTCAAGGTCCTCCTTGTAACACCCTGCCAGGCCATATCTATAATTCTGAGGCATATCACTTCTGCTTTAGTATGGTACATATTGTAGAAGTACTACGCTCTTACTACCTCGCCAAGTCGACTACACACACACACACCTCGCTCGTGTTTTTCTATGATTTCATGTTTTAATTCAATGGACATCATCCTCCTCCTCTTCTCTTCACTGTCCTTTGCACTTACTTTCTTAGGACCCATGGTTAGAAAAAAGAAAAATAACTGCACAAAAAGCATAAAATGCAGGCACAACACAAGAGAGATGCTTCCATGGCGGGGTAACCACATGCACTGAACGAGTGAGATGCAGGATGCTGGGTGGATGTTGTGGCGTTCGCTGTGCCAACTAGTGGCGGCATATCTGAAGCTCGCTCGTAACTTGGATTTTGGCTTGCAACTCAAAGCAAAAAATCAACCAAGCAATGGCTCGTAACTTGGAAAACTCGTAAGTTGGGGCACTTGTTAGTCAAGGTACCACTGTATTTCATCTAAGCAAAGTTGTTTCATTTGCTTTGATCTTTCCCTGTGTATTTTTTTATGGATCAAATTAAAATTCATTGGCTCTTGCTCTCTCACACTGGAACGTTGTTCTAGCCCTTTGATTAATTTATGTGACAGATCATTTAACTTGTCAACAGCCATAGCTATTGGCAATTGTACATTTATTAACCCTTAAATTGCCCAGATGTAGATCTACATTCACATACATAGTGCTCCAACCTTTATTTTCTCCATTTGAAAGCATGTAAAAAAAACGTAGATCTATGTTCGGAGCACCACGCATGTGAACATAGATCTATGTTTGGACAGTTTAAGGGTTAACCCTAGCCATAGCCAATGTTGTTAGCAAAATATGCTAAGAATTGCAGAAAATCATGGGATTACCACAAACAACTGCAGTGTAAACAAAATAAGTGAATGTTTGGTACATGCACCATCTGTGGCTGCCCAGTAAACTAGCCTGGCAAAAAACTACTCTCTTAATTTTGTCTGGACTGAAAGAGGTGGCAGATCACCCAATGCTGGAAAAAATTGGTACTGTTCCTGTATATCCAATAGCGTATTACCAGCTGTAAGGTGACCCAGGTTGTAAGACTGGGAAGAAGGGGGTATATTTTCAGCCTCACAGATGAATTTTTTTTCCATCAGTAGCCAGCACATGTGCTTTCACATCCTATGAGGAAACTGATAAAAATGTTCATATACTGGTTTTTTAGATAGCAGTCAAGACCAGCAGTGTCTTTATAACCTCTGTGCTAATTATCAGTGTGACTTTGTCAATGGTCCAAGTTGGACCGAAACGTCGTCGTAAGCTTCTTTTATGTGCGGGTTATTTGTGTATTGTTCCAGTCACGGTATTGTGCCTTTTTTTGTTATTTATCAACTGGAATATCACAGCTTGTAGGTAGTAGGTTGGTAGACAGCAACCGCCCAAGGAGGTACTACTGTCCTGTCAAGTGAGTGTAAAACGGAAACCTGTAATTGTTTTACATAGTGGTAGGATTGCTGGTGTCTTTTTTCTGTCTCATAAACATGCAAGATTTCAGGTACATCTTGCTACTTCTACTTACACTTATGTCACATTACACATACATGTACAAGCACATTTATACACACCCCTCTGGTTTTTCTTCTATTTTCTTTCTAGTTCTTGTTTATTTCCTCTTATCTCCATGGGAAAGTGGAACAGAATTCTTCCTCCGTAAGCCATGCGTGTTGTAAGAGGCGACTAAAATGCCGGGAGCAAGGGGCTAGTAACCCACTCTCCTGTATGGATTACTAGGTTTAGAAAGAGAAACTTTTGTTTTTCTTTTTGGGCCACCCTGCCTTGGTGGGATGCAGCTGGTTTGTTGAAAAAAAAAAAATCACAGCTGACACAAAAATATGTTGGTCAGCATATGAAATGCAATTTTCTACTTGGAATCATGGGAAGTTAAGTTGGAATCATAAAGTCAGTATCCAAAAATGACCATGTTACAGGAACCCAGAAGTATGAGCTAGTGTGTTCATATCACTAAGATAAAGATACAGATCATTTATGGGCCTACTGAGCCAATAAAGCATTGAAATTACTGGGAATGCCTCAAAGTCATATAGACTATACAGTGGTACCTTGACTTACGAGTTTAATTTGTTCCGTGACCGAGCTCATAACTCAGTTTGCTCGTATATCAAATAAATTTTCTTCATTGAAATTAACTGAAATGCCATTAATCAGTTCCCGCCCCAAAACACCACTTCAATTTTTTTGTTACAGGTTTTTAATTAATAAGAAAAGTGTATTTATAAATAAGAAATGACTTTTGCCTTTTTTGCCAGGTCCCAGCAATATTTTAGATATGGTGGAGTATATATGAAACTCCTTGAAGCACGGTGTGGGTGAAGCACAGTGTTGGGTGGCCGGTCACCCAACCAGCCGGCCTGCCAAACATGATATTTTGATGTTTCCTCTCTCCTGCGAGTAGCAGCATATCTGAAGCTCACTTGTAACTCGGATTTTGGCTCGCAACTCAAAGCAAAAAATCGACTGAGCAATGGCTCATAACTTGGAAAACATGTAAGTTAGGGCACTCGTAAGTCAAGGTACCACTGTATATACTTGCTAAAGTAAAGATACAGTGGTCCCTCAATTATCGTCTATAATCCGTTCCTGGAAGTGGGTCTATTATCAAAATAGACGATTTTTGAATCAATTTTCCCCATAAGAAATAATGTAAATACATACAATTAATCCGTTCCTGACACCCAGAAGTATTAAAACAAAAATTTTTTTTACATGAAATATAGATGTAGTACATAAACAATACAATGGCACATGATGAATGAAACATTAACAGCATAACACTTACCTTTATTGGCAATTCTTCGTAGTGTATGGAAGACTGGAGGAGGAGAGACATTGAATAACAGTTTGGAAGGGGAATCCCCTTCCATCAACACCTCAGTTACCAAGTGCTTTTCTGGGGTTACTTATCTTCTCTGTTTCTTAATGCCACTAGGACCAGCTTGAGAATCACTGGAGTCCTGTTTCGCAAAAAAACTGTCGAGAGAGCTCTGTTTCTGGCGTTTCTTTAAAACTTCCCTAAAATGGGCCAAGACTCTGTCACTGTACAAGTTGCCTATATGGCTTGCAGCATCCTTCTCAGGGTGATGTTTCTCCATAAATCTTTCCATCCTATCCCACATTTCAAAAATCTCCTTAATTTCTGAAGAAGGCACCTTCTTCCATCTCTCTTCCTCCTCCTCTGCAGCAAGATTCTGAGCTGCGATCTGTTGCTCTTCCTGCTGAAGCTCTTGCAGCTCCTCAGTGGTTAGCTCTTTGTTGTGGTCCTCCACCAACTTTTCCACATCCTCCAAACTCACATCCAACCTCATGGAACTCCCCAATGCCACAATAGAGTTCACAACTGACATAGGCTCATCAGGGGCCACCTCAAACTCTTCAGGTTTCAGTCCTTCAGCCGTTATGTACTCCTTGAATTCCTGCACATATTTTTCAGCCCATTTTTGGTCCGAACTGGTAGCCTCACCATGCCTTATCACACTGTGTATGCCAGTACGCTTCTTAAATCTCTCAAACCAGCCTTTGCTGGCCTTAAATTCACTCACATCACCAATAGTTGCAGGCAATTTCTTTACCAAATCGTCATGCAACTGCCTAGCCTTTTCACAAATAAGTGACGTCATAAGACTATCTCCTGCTAATTGTTTCTCGTTTATCCACACCAATAATAACTTCTCAACATCTTCGAGTACTGGTGATCTCATTTTTGATAGGAGTGAATGGAGACAAATGGTTTTTAATACTTGACGTGCTGTTGGAGTGTGAGCAAAGTAACATTTATGAAGGAATTCAGGGAAACCGGCAGGCCGGACTTGAGTCCTGGAGATGGGAAGTACAGTGCCTGCACTCTGAAGAGGGGTGTTAATGTTGCAGTTTAAAAACTGTAGTGTAAAGCACCCTTCTGGCAAGACAGTGATGGAGTGAATGATGGTGAAAGTTTTTCTTTTTCGGGCCACCCTGCCTTGGTGGGAATCGGCCAGTGTGATAATAAAAAAAAAAAAAATAATTTATCCACTTTGCAACAATAGCTTCCTTGATTTCCTTTTTCTTGGCTATGATGGAAGATATGGTTGTATGGGATTTGTTATACATCCTGGCCAGTTTGCCGACACATATGCCGCTTTCATATTGTTCAATGATGTTTTTCTTAAATTCAATCGTATCTCTCACCTTTTTTACCAGAGGCTTGGCACTAGGAGCTTTCTTTGGAGCCATGGTAGCTTATTTAGCACTTGCAAGCACTAAAATGAATGGAATATTATGAAATATTTCGTATGAACACGTGAGGGGACCGTCGCTCACTGGTAAACAATGGCACACTGGCTGGGAACATCTCAGAGCCATGAGTACGCGTCCAGGATGAAAGACGATTAGCGAGTTAATGGACCATTTGCAAGCCAATGTTTAGACGAAATAACGAGACTATTTCCGAAATGGACGACTTTCAGGCCGGACGATTATTGAGGGACCACTGTACATGATAATATACATGTGGAAAGTACTTGAGGCTCTAGTTCCATATTTTCACACTGGCATATCAACATACTGGAGTGAGAAATATGGGAAAAACTCTACAGTAAATGTAGTGAGAATCAAAGGAACCATGGACAAAATAGACATTCTAACATCTTACCAGAGGAAAGTACTTGAGGCTCTAGTTCCATATTTTCACACTGGCATATCAACATACTGGAGTGAGAAATATGGGAAAAACTCTACAGTAAATGTAGTGAGAATCAAAGGAACCATGGACAAAATAGACATTCTAACATCTTACCAGAAGATATCAGAAACACTGCTGGAACATGTAGAAGTCTTCAAGAGGAAACTGGACAAGTACCTCCAACTAGTGCCAAATCAAACCAGGCTGTTACAGATATGTGGGCCAATGGGATGACAGCAGCAACAACCTGGTTTACCAGGTAAGCACCTGACAAGCCTGGCCCGGGCCATACTGTGGGAGTAGGAAATTTCTCGAAACCCATCAAAGGTATATCAATGGTAAAACTGTTTCAGAAATGGTGCAGGTGAGCAGAGCCACATTATCCATTAGGCACATTGCCTAGGACCTATGAAAAATTTTGTGAATCAAATTATAATTTATTTGAAAAGCAAATCATAAAATAAAAATTCATATCTTTTTAAATTAAATATATTTATCTAAGGTACAAATTGCCATTATATTAGTACAAATATGCATTTGTCCTTGGAGGCAAAGAGAGGAATGTATGAGAGTATAGTTTTACCAACGCTCTTATATGGGTGTGAAGCATGGGTGATGAATGTTGCAGCGAGGAGAAGGCTGGAGGCAGTGGAGATGTCATGTCTGAGAGCAATGTGTGGTGTGAATATAATGCAGAGAATTCGTAGTTTGGAAGTTAGGAGGAGGTGCGGGATTACCAAAACTGTTGTCCAGAGGGCTGAGGAAGGGTTGTTGAGGTGGTTCGGACATGTAGAGAGAATGGAGCGAAACAGAGTGACTTCAAGAGTGTATCAGTCTGTAGTGGAAGGAAGGCGGGGTAGGGGTTGGCCTAGGAAAGGTTGGAGGGAGGGGGTAAAGGAGGTTTTGTGTGCGAGGGGCTTGGACTTCGAGCAGGCATGCGTGAGCGTGTTTGATAGGAGTGAATGGAGACAAATGGTTTTTAATACTTAACGTGCTGTTGGAGTGTGAGCAAAGTAACATTTATGAAGGGGTTCAGGGAAACCGGCAGGCCGGACTTGAGTCCTGGAGATGGGAAGTACAGTGCCTGCACTCTGAAGGAGGGGTGTTAATGTTGCAGTTTAAAAACTGTAGTGTAAAGCATCCTTCTGGCAAGACAGTGATGGAGTGAATGATGGTGAAAGTTTTTCTTTTTCGGGCCACCCTGCCTTGGTGGGAATCGGCCGGTGTGATAATAAAAAAAATAAAAAAAATGCATTGTAAATATAATTCTGTGACAAGATTCAATTTTTAAGATTTTAACGGAATACATTAAATGCAGGTTTTGATTTTAAGTTATTTCAGGAGAGAAGGGAGAGTGGCCTACAAAGGCAAGTATGCCTAGGGCCTACAAAGGTTTGAACCAGCACTGCAAGTGAGGATCTTTGAATTGGGCAGAGAAGTGGTGCTCCTCAAATTAGGGAAAACAAAGCCCATCAAGGGATGCAGCTGGAGTTGATGAAAAAGTCCCAAGGCAGAGAAAGTCTTAGACAAGGATAGACCAGTTGGTAAGTACTGGCAGAAGAGCTTCCCTTCCCCCCCCCCCCCCCCCCCCGAGCCCTTACTTGTTAGCCGTAGTAGAGACTAGGAGGCTGAATGCCCACTGCAGTAGACAGGAACTGGAGAAACATAGGAGTGCAATGAAACATGTGTGGGATGGGGGCTGCCAGAACCACAGCTCATGGACAGAGGCACATATCATTGTAGGCTTCCCATGTTAAGTTAAACCCCTTCTCCCAACTAGCAAGTCAAGACCACCATCAGATTCAGAACCGTGAGGAGCAGGGTCTCACTCAAAATATCACGAGAGGACAGAGCCAGGAGGAGCTGTTTCGACCACTAACCAGTCTAGTCTATGAGAAATATGACATGGAAGAGTCCAAGAGAAGTGGCCCCTCGAAACCCACCCTAAGAGAGGGGTAGATCTTTAGCATTATACCTAATAAGACTTATGGTAGAGGCACATGAACCCTGCTTATGTTGATGGTGTTCCCTTAAGAATACCAGGAACAATCAAGAGGGAAGCTGTAATAATTGATGGAAGAAATAACCACAGAACATCTCACTAAGCTTTGTGCAGAGCCAACTCAGACACAGCAAAATGACACCAAGCATAGCCAGGATGCCCAAAACCACTGTTAATTCAAGGAAATAAGCATCAGCTATTTGCAAACTGTGAGGGAAAAGTAGCCGTGAGTGGGGTTAGGGTTGTTCAGGCAACCAGGAACCATTAGTGAGTTATGTCGCGCACCCCCCCCCCTGGCGGGCTGGGGCGATACTAGTTCTTGGTGTCTGATTTGTCTCACTTTCTACTCCTGGTAGTATTGACCTTACCTGGTGTGGGTTGAAGTTTGGAGAGTCACTTCACCTCCACTCTTCTCCTAATCAGGTAGGGTGATCTACTAGGAGTATTACTGTTTATTCCTTTCTTTTGTTTGCTGGTTACCAGTAATGATTTTGGCATTTATCACTTTTCCATTCTTAAATGTTATATTATCATGACCATTGGTAACCAGTTTATTTTTTCTTATTACCAGCTCTGTTCCTGGCGTGGTCATCCAGGATAGACGCCAGATAAAGGAGCAAGACATTTGTTAATGGGACTTATTAACAATTATTAGACTACTACCGGCCCTTATTTATTCTACTTGTGGTGCTCCAGCCGAGTAGTAGAGGAGATTCTAAAACATTGGACTATCACCATTCGCCCAGTATAACCTACACCATCTTTAATATAAGAAGATCTGTCCAGGGCCTTACCTACTCCTGCCCAGCTACAAGAACCGAAGGCCATTTTTTTTTATTATATTTAAATTTTAAGTAAAATCCTCAAAAGTCATTATTCTTTTCTTTCTTTATTTATTTTTCCATTAGTTTTTTGTTAAGATGGAAGGCGTTCCACTGACACAAACATCTCTAGCACCTCGCACAACTCTTAGACAATGAACATGTCATGGGTGTTTACCCTGAGGGAGGCAATCCTGCTACGAAGGTGAAATGCCAGCCAAGGTTTAACCCTTGCTGTTTCCAGTGTGGAATTAATCATAATCAGTTTGGGGGCTTAAATGTGTCAGGAAATCATATAGCAAATGGTGGTGACTAAAAAAAGTGATGTTATTATTATGCTAAAGAGGCCCCACAATCATGGAAAACAGATCCAACAAAGCTCAATAAAAGGGAGTAAGTGTAGATCTTTAGGGTTAATGAGCGAAGCTAGTGAAACAGTGCTATTTAGAGGCGTTTTAAGTCCATGTGACCCAGTTATTCTTGTAGAGGAAGAAAACTTACAGCCAAAACAGACAGGAACAAAGAATGAGGTTCAGTATGATCATGAGACACTCCAGCAGTTACAATGTTGACAACCAGTTCCAAAGTGATGTGGAGAGTCAGGGTCCAAAATATAGGCTCAGAAATCTGGCTAAACATACCACAAGTGGATCAGTAGAGGGCCCAGGAGAAGTTGTGGGCTTGAAGGATCAACCAAATAAGGGTGAGGCCATATGGACAGCCTTGATGACTACCCCAGGGGCAGATGGCACCTTTCTCCTAAGGATAAATCAAAATCAGGCAAAGGACAAACAACACAAGGATAAAAAAATACCACAAGTTCTGTGAGAAGGATAGTGTGTCATCCTCAAGAATACATGAACAAGTATGCACAGTTATCCCTTGCTTAACAACTGTTCACACAAGGTGATTTCAAATAACCAAAAATCTTAGGACCATTTCCTGGACTGGCTCCCACTTGCTTAAAAACCAGGTTTCAAGCTGCAGGTTGTTTTAACCCCCCTCCTTCCCTGTACAACAACCTGATAATGTTTATATACAAAAATATTGCTCATCTTGCATAATAAATATTAATAATAATATAATCATACTAAGAGCTAAACCCACCAGAACTCTACAGATGAGCTACATTAGTTGTTTCCTAAGATACACAAATAACCCGCACATAAAAGAGAGGAGCGAAACGTCATCGTAAGCTCCTCTCTTTTATGTGTGGGTTATTTGTGTATCGTTTCAGTCACAGTATTGTGCCTTTTTTTGTTATTGTTTCCTAGGAGCCCTACAAACGGGGCCCTCCTGTATATACATGTACATATACCATAGAAGTAGAAATAATCTCAGGAGGCATAGTTAGATAGTGTCAGAAAGAGCTGAAATATTTTACGTATACTAGACCTGCCACTCTTCCCTCTCTTCACCAGAGATGGGTCTATAGTTTAATACAGGTAAAGTGATGTTGTGACCCCTCATTTTGAGTGTATAACACGAAAACTATGAAAAAATATCAGAGAGGTATCACATCGTAATTTTGTTACTGTTGGGCTCAGTATTGTGGTGGCTCTTAGGCCTGTCACAACCCTTCAGTCTAACAATAACAAATAAAAGAACACTTCCTTCTCCTAGGGAGGCTACCCTGTCCCCTACAGTCCTCCCACGATTGAGAACTCCCTAATCCTTGGGATACACAAATAACCCGCACATAGAAGAGAGGAGCTTACGACGACGTTTCGGTCCGACTTGGACCATTTACAAAGTCACACTAATGAGCAGTAGAGCAGGACGGGTATATATAGGCAGGAAGAGGTAGTGGTGGTGGTGGCAGTAGCAGTAGCAGTAGCAGTAGCAGCAGCAGCAGCAGCAGCAGCAGCGGCGGCAGTAGTAGTAGTGGTAGTGGTAGTAGTACAGTAGTAGTAGTGGGGAATAAGGAGGATGAGCCAGTCAAAAACAAAGAAAGGGGAGCACTGCAAGGGAGCTAGGTGCCCACAGAGGGAGAGCAAGTACACAGAGGTGGGAAAGAAGGGGAAGTGATGAAATGAATAATGAAGGAACAGAAACACGAGACAGAAGAAAGACAACCCAGAGGAGAAAAAGGGAAAGAGGAAAGGGGAAGAGGGAGACGAAGAAAAAAGGAGGAATCAGGTTAAGTCACGGGTGTTCTGAAGTTTGGAGCATTTTACAATGTTTACCTGGAGTTTACCTGGAGAGAGTTTCGGGGGTCAACGCCCCCGTGGCCCGGTCTGTGACCAGGCCTCCTGGTGGATCAGCCCCTGATCAACCAGGCTGTTGCTGCTGGCTGCACGCAAACCAACGTACGAGCCACAGCCCGGCTGATCAGGAACTGACTTTAGGTGCTTGTCCAGTGCCAGCTTGAAGACTGCCAGGGGTCTGTTGGTAATCCCCCTTATGTGTGCTGGGAGGCAGTTGAACAGTCTCGGGCCCCTGACACTTATTGTATGGTCTCTTAACGTGCTAGTGACACCCCTGCTTTTCATTGGGGGGATGGTGCATCGTCTGCCAAGTCTTTTGCTTTCGTAGTGAGTGATTTTCGTGTGCAAGTTCGGTACTAGTCCCTCTAGGATTTTCCAGGTGTATATAATCATGTATCTCTCCCTCCTGTGTTCCAGGGAATACAGGTTTAGAAACCTCAAGCGCTCCCAGTAATTGAGGTGTTTTATCTCCGTTATGCGCGCCGTGAAAGTTCTCTGTACATTTTCTAGGTCGGCAATTTCACCTGCCTTGAAAGGTGCTGTTAGAGTGCAGCAATATTCCAGCCTAGATAGAACAAGTGACCTGAAGAGTGTCATCATGGGCTTGGCCTCCCTAGTTTTGAAGGTTCTCATTATCCATCCTGTCATTTTTCTAGCAGATGCGATTGATACAATGTTATGGTCCTTGAAGGTGAGATCCTCCGACATAATCACTCCCAGGTCTTTGACGTTGGTGTTTCGCTCTATTTTGTGGCCAGAATTTGTTTTGTACTCTGATGAAGATTTAATTTCCTCATGTTTACCATATCTGAGTAATTGAAATTTCTCATCGTTGAACTTCATATTGTTTTCCGCAGCCCACTGAAAGATTTGGTTGATGTCCGCCTGGAGCCTTGCAGTGTCTGCAATGGAAGACACTGTCATGCAGATTCGGGTGTCATCTGCAAAGGAAGACACGGTGCTGTGGCTGATATCCTTGTCTATGTCGGATATGAGGATGAGGAACAAGATGGGAGCTAGTACTGTGCCTTGTGGAACAGAGCTTTTCACCGTAGCTGCCTCGGACTTTACTCTGTTGACGACTACTCTCTGTGTTCTGTTTGTGAGGAAATTATAGATCCATCGACACTTTTCCTGTTAT
>NC_069402.1:109897349-109920268 GCF_026875155.1 Cherax quadricarinatus
TATGCAGCACCATTTGGCCCCCCCCTGGAAAGCACGTCAAGAAATTAGAGAAAGTGCAAAGGTTTGCGACAAGGTTAGTTCCATAGCTAAGGAGAATATCCTATGAAGAAAGATTAAGGGAAATCGGCCTGATGACACTGTACGACAGGAGGGTTAGGGGAGACATGATAATGACATACAAAATACTGCGAGGAATAGATAAGGTGGACAGAGACAGGATGTTTCAGAGAGGGGACACAAACAAGGGGTTACAATTAGAAGTTGAAGACTCAGATGAGTCAAAAGGATGTTAGGAAGTATTTCTTCAGTCATAGAGTTGTCAGGAAGTGGAATAGTCTGGCAAGTGATGTAGTGGAGGCAGGAACCATACATAGCTTTAAGACGAGGCATGATAAAGCTCATGGAGCAAGGAGAGAGAGGACCTAGTAGCGTTCAGTAAAGAGGCAGGGCCAGGAGCTGAGTCTCGTCCACTGCAACCACAATTAGGTGAATTAGGTGAGGACTGCAAACTCCACATACACACTCATACACCACAACACACAATGCCACCTTCTACTTTTAGTTCCACACACACACACACATACTCACACACACACACACACACACACAAACACACACACACACACACACACACACACCCCACACACACACACACACACACACACACACACACACACACACACACACACGCACACATACACACTCACACAAACACACACACACGTTTATACCCACACTTCTCACATGAACAGACACACTCTTTTCTCCCCCTGCACCCTCCCCCACTCCTTCCCCTGATCCCCCTCTCTCTCTTACCCTCCTTATCCCCCTTTCTCCCCCTCTTTCCCCTTCTCCCTCTCTCATTCCCTCTATCCCTTTGCCTCTCCCTCCTCCTCTATTTCCCCGTCCCACCCCTCTCTCATTTTGCTGCTGTCTCCAGCTTCCTCCTCTCCCTCCCTCTGCCCCCCACACTCGGACAAACACACCACAAAACAAACACACAGAATTACACAAGTTTTTCATTCTGTGGCACAAAAAAAACAAAAAAAAAAAACAAAAAAAAAAAAAAAAAAAGGGGTTACCAGAGAGTAGGAAGGAAAAACAGGGGACTGGAGGATGAATCTGCAAAGGAAGATTGAGCAGCAGAGTTCATGAAAAGGAAACATGAGTGGGGAAAGAAGCTAGAAGAGTTTAGCATGAGAATGGAAGAGAGGATAGATACAGAAAGCAAGAAGTGGGAGATGCAAGTCACAGCAGCAGAGGCTAAGGTACAGGGATTAGAAGAACTGAAAAATCTGAAACAGCCTAAAGAACTAAAGAACAATTTGGGAATGACATCAGAGACTGCTACCTCAGTCACAAGCAAGGGGGCTGTAGGGAACGAAGTAGTGAAAATGTATGCAGAGGCTCTATCAGACCATCATGGAGCCCAAGAAAAAGAGAGAATCACATCAGGAGAAATCAAGGGGACTGTAGAAAAGGAAAGAGCTAAGCTACATGTGGAGGCCCTAACAGACCACAGGAGGGCCCAAGGAAAGCTGAGAAGGAAAAATGTCAGGCTACTGGGCCCAAGAACAAAAGAGAGTGAAGAAACTGAAGAAAGGAAAGTTGCAATAGAGGCAACTAAATCGAATCAGAGGATACACAGGGATATGCAGTGGGAGAATGAAAGAGAGAGGTCAGTCTTTGTTTATGGGCTCCAGGAAGCTGAAAGGGATACTTACGAAGCAAGAAGACAAAGGGAGAAAAACGCGATCGAAAGCATAAAAGCAACAGGAGAAGATGACATGACCCAACTGACAAATTTTCAGAGAATAGGGGGTTTGCAAGAACAAGAGCCAGTCAAAGTGACTTTCAAGGCAGAATCGATTTAAAACAGGATCCTACAGGAGAAAGCAAGTCTAAGGGACATGCCAACATACCACTTGGTGTATCTTGACCATGACAGAGCAAGAGAAGAAAGGCAGAAATTAAGAGAGATGGTACAAAGACGAAAGGAGGAAAGAGAGGTGAAGATGGACAGGAGAACCCAGACTCAGGAGGAAAATCAAACACAGCCTCCCTTACAACCACCTACAGAAGCTTCTCAACCAGGACAACACCAATGCAACCAAACATTCTAACCGAAAGCACTCATGCCATATCTAGTGCCCCCACCCACCTCATTACAAACTCCACCCTCACAGCAACCACCCCAACGTACCCTCCAGACACAGTTTTAGAAAAGAAGTTGAAGGTTTGGTATACAAATGCAGACAGAATAACAAATAAGTGCAAGGAGTGGCATGAAAGAATCAAAGAGACATTCACAGACATAATAGCACTCACAGAAACGAAACTCACCAGGATGATAACATGCAATCTGTCCACCCAGATATCAAATCCTCAGGAAAGTTAAAGGGAGGAGAGGGGGAGGAGGAGTTGCACTGCTCATTAAAAACCGGTGGGGATTTAAGGAAATGGAAGGAATGGATGGAATATACTAAAGGGACTACTTAGAAAGAACATTCCAGTCTGAGGGCCATAAGGTGGTAATTGCAGTACTGTACAACCCGCCACAGAACTGCAGGAGGCCAAGAGAAGAATACAACGAAAGCAACAGACCAATAGTTCACACACTAGCCGAGGTGGCCAGAAGAGCTCATACGAGGGGAGCAAAGGTACTAGTTATGAGTGATTTCAATCACAAGGAGATTGACTGGGAAAACCTGGAGCCCCATGGGGGTCCCAAAACATGGAGAGCCAAGATGATGGATGTGGTACTGGAAAACCTCATGCATCAACATGTTAGAGACACTACCAGAGAGAGAGAGGTGAGGATGATCCATCAAGACTGGACTTTGTATTCACCTTGAGTAGATCGGACATCAATGACATCACATATGAAAGGTCCCGTGGAGCTAGTGATCATGTCTTTCTATGCTTTGATTACATAGTTGAGCTACATGTGGAGAGAGCAGCAGGAATAGGACTTTAGTTAGTTTAATATGTTTATTATGCACCCCATACCCATCCTGTGGGCGGTAGTCAAAAGGTTACAGAGGTACATAATTGGTCCAGGGACTGGACTCCAAAGTTTTGATAGCTGAGCAAGTTACAGAGGTAATGAATTCACAATTTACAAAGGTAATGAACTCACAATTTACAAAGGTAATGAACTCCGGGTAGGTCTAGTCACAATCATGACAAGTTACAAAGGTATTTACAGATTACAGAGGTACACAATGGGTCCAGGGACTGGGCTCCCAAAGTTGTGATGGCTGAACTAGGTACAAGGTAATGAACTCACAAGTTACAAAGGTAATGAATCCTGTAAGAATGGTTACTTACGTTTATACATGGCTACAATCATGAACAAATTATAGAGTAATGAGCAATTCACACTTCCACACCCGGTCACAACTGTAGTGAGTTATTGGTGCAAATATTGATTGTTGAGTCACATACACACAAACACACACACAAACACACACACACACACACACACACACACACACACACACACACACACACACACACACACACACACACACACGGGAACCATACATAGTTTTAAGGCGAGGTATGATAGAGCTCATGGAGCAGGGAGAGAGAGGACCTAGTAGCAATCAGCGAAGAGGCGGGGCCAGGAGCTGTGAATCGACCCCTGCAACCACAAATAGGTGAGTACAAATAGGTGAGTACACAGGAGCTTGGACTCGACCCCTGCAATCTCAACTAGGTGAGTGCACACACATACACACACACACACACACACACACACACACACACACACACACACACACACCACACACACACACACACACACACACACACACACACATGCACACATGTGGTAATGCTTTATTTACAGCTAGCAAAGTCAGGGTATTTCTCCAGAATGGTCTGCAATATACCACTGTGGATAAAATACTTTGCCATTTCTTGAACATTTATGAGCGAGTTGTTTCTAAATTCATTAATTTGATCACACTCCAGTACATAATGACGCAAGGTGTGACAATAGTCCACTGGCAAAGTTTACATTTCGTTTGGTCTACATCTGGTGGTGGTGATTTAACCTGCCAAAGATACTTGTAACCCAGCTGGAGCCGGGCAGTAGTGACATCCAAGAGTCTGCTTATTTTGTTGGATGCACCATAGACATGTGGCTCCTCCTGCATGATAGAATGATGATAGATGGACTCACTGGTGTCAATCTCCCTGAGCCTTAAGTCCATAAAATTCAGTTGAAGTTCTTTTCGTATTATTGTTCTCAAACTACTACCTGACAAGCCAAGATTGTAATCTACTCCCTCTTTGAAAGCATACAGCTTAGCCAATTTATCAGTTCTATCATGCATCTGAAGACCAATGTGAGATGGAATCCACAGCATGTGCACTCTGACTCCACTGTCCACAATCCTACCATACCTGTGTCTGGCTTCTGACACAAGCATGCCACAATTTATGCTTAATGAGTTGACAGCATTTATGGATGACAGAGAATCAGTTACAATTAAACTGTCAATCTTTGATACATAGATGCATTTCAGTGCAAGGAGTATGGCAAACAGTTCTGTCTGAAGGGTAGCGGCCCAATTATTGATGCGTGCTCCAATTTCTTTAAGAGAGCCATCACTCTGTACGACAACAGCAGCACTACCAGCTGCACCAGTGGATTGGTGAACAGAACCATCAGCGTAAATAATTTGCGAGAGTGTGCTGTGTGACTAAGTTATCAATACAGCTTAAGGCCTCATGTCTGGCTTCAAGGCGAAGTTTTGGTTGTGATTTAAGAAGTAGTTTGGGGGGAAATGGATGAATGGTAGTTTGGAATGGGGTAATATTCCATGGACCGGAGAAGTGCCGCTGTTGCCTTACTTGACATAGATCATGTATCTGATTCATGCAGAGGTCGGTTCCAGTTTTTTCGATCCATCTGGAGGAGTGTTCACCAGTGCTGAGGAAAGTTTGGAGGGCTTCTGTGCAGGGGTTTGAATGAGCTTGCCTGAGCATATTAACCCCAATTAGGATATTTCTTTCAGTAACACGATCTCTGATGCTTGGAATATCAAGTTCTTTTTGCATATTTAAAATTTTGGCAGTACGAGGGCATCCTAAAATGATCCTCATTGCTTCGTTCTGCAGTTTTTCCAGCCCTCCAAGCTTCCAGTCAGACACAAGAGCAAGTAATGGCGCAGCATAATCAACCAATGATCTAATATAAGCAAGATACATCATTTTCACAATTTTAACATTAGCACCATACCTGGGGTGAAGCCCTGCCACAACTCTAAGTGCTCTTAGTCGTTCTTTGTATTGGCGACAAAGTCTTGTTACAACAGGTCCAAGTAGTGGAAACTCAAAACCTAGATACCTGTATCTGCTTACATATTCTAGAAGAGACCCATCATGCAATTGGATCTGACAAACTGTGCCTCTCTGTCGAGGAGGACGCCTATTGAGTATCTTTGTTTTATCAGTAGAGATTATCAACCCCAGGTCCTGACACGAGGCTAGTACATGATTAAGAATGTTTTGGGTGTTGGAGAATCCGGTGGTGTGAATCATTATATCATCAGCAAAACTAATCACATAATGATGGGGCTGACTAGGCATAGCATTAAGTAATGCATTAATTAGAATATTGAACAGTGTGGGACTGAGCACGCCTCCCTGTGGGGTTCCTAATTCTAAGTCTTTAGTTACACTTCTATGTCCCTGGAACAACACAGTCGATTTTCTGTTGGACAGGTAGCCTTTAATCCAGCGGAGAAGCCATCCTCCAACGTCCATTCTGGCAAGTTCACTAATGATTACATGTCGGTTGGCTACATCGAAAGCGGATTTAAGGTCAAGGAAGGTAGTGTATGAGCTGTCAGTGTGCAGAGTGAGAAAGGTGGCTATGCAATGATGCACGCTCCTTCCATGCATGAAACCATGTAACCGGGGAGACAAAAATTGTTTGATTCTGTACATGAGACGATTAAGAATCATTCTCTCAAATGTTTTACGCAAGCAGCTAATAAGAGATATTGGCCGAAATGCATTTTGTTGATTGGGCTTAGGAATTGGAATGATGAGGCTGTTGGTCCAAGATTGAGGGAGCTCCCCAGTTACATAGCTCATGTTATATAATTCAAGTAATGGATTACCTGGTACTCGACACAGCAATCTGAGTATGTTGTAAGTAATACCATCCTCACCAGGCGACGTGGAGTTGCCCTTAGTTAGTGCTGCATCAAGTTCATAATTAGTGAAAGGAATGTTGCAATCATCTGCCTTGCTGAGCATAAAGCAAACAAGTCTCTCCCTTGCATCATATTTGTCATTTAATTTTGCCTGTGTGGTACTGGGAAGATTGTCATAGCTAGATGTAGCAGCCCAAGCACTGACTAACTCATTCGCCCTATGTAAGGGATGAGGGTACGCGATCTGCCCAGTTCTATTAGGACGGGAAAACAAAACTACAGAAGGGAGGACTACTCAGGCATGAGGAACTTCCTGCAAGACGCTCAGTGGGAGAAAGAACTGGCAGGAAAACCAGTAAAAGAAATGATGGACTATGTGACAACAAAATGCAAGGAAAACAGAAATAATGGGAAGACCAGAACGAGTCCTTGGTTCACCCGAAGGTGTAGGGAGGCAAAAACTAGATGCACTACAGAATGGAAACGGTACAGAAGACAAAGGACCCAGGAAAATAAAGAGATCAGCTGAAGAGTCAGAAACGAATATGCACAGATAAGAAGGGAAGCTCAGCGACAATACGAAAATGACATAGCATCGAAAGTCAAGTCTGACCCGAAGCTGTTGTATAGTCACATCAAGAGGAAAACAACAGTCAAGGACCAGGTAATCAGGCTGAGGATGGATGGTGGGGAGTTCACAAGAAACGACCAAGTGGTATTTGAGGAGCTCAACACGAGATTTAAAGAAGTATTTACAGTGAAAACTGGTAGGACTCCAGGAAATCAGAACAGGGAGGTACACCATCAAGTGATGAATGAGGAACACATAACCAAGGAGGAGGTGAAGAAGCTGCTATGTGAACTTGATACCTCAAAGGCGGTGGGACCAGACATCTCTCTGTGGGTCCTTAGAAAGGGAGCAGAGATGCTGTGTGTGCCATTAACAAAGATCTTCAACACATCCATTGAAACTGGACAACTTCCTGAGGTATGGAAGATGTCAAATGTAGTCCCAATTTTTAAAAAATTAGACAGACACGAGGCATTGAACTACAGACCTGTGTCACTAACGTGACACAGGTGGAAGAGAGGATAGATATGGAAAGCAGGAAGTGGGAGGTGCATGTCAAAGCAGCAGAGGCTAGGATACAGAGTTTAGAAGAGGAACTGAAAAATCTGAAACAGCCTAAAGAACTAAAGAACATTTTGGGATTGACAACAGAGACTGCTACCTCAGCCACAAATAAGGGGACTGTAGGGAAAGAAGGGGCACAACTGCATGGGGAAGCTTATAGAGGAGACTGTAGTAAATGAAAGAGCTAAGTTTTTGTGGGGGCCCCTAACAAACAACAACAGGCCCAGGAATCAAAAAGGGAAAATGAAGGCATGAGCCCTATAATTACCCAGTGAAAATTAAAGAAAGGAAAGCTGCAGTGGGGGAAAACCCAAATTTAAAATGAGGGATACACGGGATTGCAGTGGGAGAATGAAAGGGTGAGGCAGTCTTTGTTAGGGGCTCCGGAATTTAAGGGGAAACTATGAAGCAAGAAAAAAAAGGGGAAAAAAGAAATTTGAAAGCATCATGAAAGCAATGGGAAAGAAGCGCTGACCCAGCTGGAAATTTTCGGAAAAATAGGGGGGTTTGTAAAAAAAGCCCCCGGCCGTGAAAGGACCTTAAAGGCAGAAGCGACCGGACCAGGACCCTGCAGGAGAAAGCAAGATTAAGGGACATGCCGGATACGGAAGGTGTATCTCGCCCCGCGACAGAACCAAGAAGAAAGGCAGAAAGGGGAAGAGACGAACAAATGCAAAAGGGGGAAAGAGGGGGGTGGAGAAGCAGGAGACCCCAGACCGGGGAAAAGATAAAAATACAGCCTCCCTCACAACTTCCTACAGAAGCCTCCCAACCGGGTAAACCCCGGAACAAACACCTAAAAAAACACCCATCCAAACCCCAATGCCCCGACCCACTAATTACAACTCCCCCCCCACAGCAACAACCCCATATTTTCCTTACCAGGTCTCCCCTTCCCAACCCCCCGATATACCTCCCAGACCACAGTCTTAGAAAAGAAGTTGAAGGTGTGGTATACAAATGCAGAGGGAAATAACAAACAATATGAGGAGGGGCACGAAAGAATAAAAGAGACATCCTCAGAAAAATAGCACCACAGAAACAAAGTCACCAGAAAAAAAAAATTCAACCTTTCCATCCGGATCCAAACCCTCGGGAAGACAGAGGGAGGAAGGGGGAGGGGAGTTCACTGTCATTAAAAACCAGTGGGGTTTTTTGAAAAAAATGGAAGGTGGAGGGCCCCGGGCGAAAGGGATACTTAGTGGAACAACCCATCTGAGGGACATAAGGGATAATTGCAGAATGTAAAACCCACCACAGAACTGCAGGGGGCCCAAGAGAAGAATAGATGGGCAACAGAGCAATGATCGACACACTACCCGGGGTGGCCAGGAAAGACACATGGGGGGACAAAGTTACTATTAGGGGGTGATTTCAATCACAAGGAGTTGAGGGAAAACCTGGAGCCCCCAGGGGGGTCCCGAAACATGGAGAGCCAAGATAATGGATGTGGAACGGGAAAAACCTATGCATCAACATTTTAGAGACCTACCAGGAGAGAGGAGAGGATAACCCAGCAAGGCTGGACCTTGTATTCACCATGAGTGTTCGGATATCGAGGGTACAGTATGAAAGGCCCCTGGGAGCTAGTGATCATTAGTTTTTTGCTTCGACTAATAGTTGAGCCCCAAGTGGAGAGGTAGCAGGAATAGGCTGGGAAAAAAAACTAAAAAAGGGGGAAAACTATAGGCATGAGGAACTTCCTTCAAGAATTCAGTGGGAGGGGGAAAACTGACAGGAAAACCATACAAGAAATAATGGATATGTAAAACAAATGCAAGGAGGCAGAGGAGAGGTTTTCCCCCAAAGGGGAAACAGAAAAATGGGAAAACGAACGGCCCTTTGGTTCCCCAAAGGTGTAGGGAGGCAAAACAGGTGTACTAGAGAAGGGAAAATGTACAGAAGACAGAGAACTCGGGAAAAATAAAAAAAATCACCCGAAGACCCAGAAACGAATATGCACAGATAAGAAGGGGGCCAGAGACAATATGAAAAACATAGCATCAAAAGTAAAAACTCCCCGAAGCTGTTGTCAGCCCATCGGGAGGAAAACAACAGTCAAGGGCCCGGTAACAAATGAGGAAGGGTGATGGGGAATTTACAAAAAACGACCAAGAGGTATGTAGGAGTCAACACAAGATTTAAAAAGGTATTTTTAGTGGAAACCAGTAGGACTCCAGGAAATCGAAAAAAGGGGGGCACACACAAGTTCTGGGTGAAGGTACATAAACCCAAAGGGGGAGGTGAAGAAGCTGCTATGCGAACTTTTCACCTCAAAGGGGGTGGGGCCAGACAACTTCTCTCCATGGGTCCCTTTAAAAAGGGAGCAGGATATTTTGAGCCATTAAAAAAGATCTTCAAAAACCCTCTTTGAAACTGGGAACTCCGAGGTTGGAAAATGGCAAATGTAGTACCAATTTTAAAAGGGGGGACATGAGGCACTAAAAATACAGACCTGTATCACTACGTGTATAGTATGCAAGGTCATGGAGAAGATACGGAGGAGAGGGGGGGGCACCGGAAAGAAAACAAGTGTATAATGACAACCAGCACGGTTTCGGGAAGAAAATCCTGGTCACAAACCCCTAGAGTTTTTTGAAAGGTGACAGAAGTAAGACAGAGAAAGGGGGTGGATCGACTGCTATTTTTGGACTGCAAGAAAGCCCTTTGACACAGTTCCTCAAAGAGGTTACTGCAAAAACTAGAGGATCAGGCACACATAACAGGAAAGGCACTGCAATGGATCAAGGAAAATCTGAAAGGGGGCAAAAACGAGTCTGGTACGCGACGAGGGGTCCGATGGGGCCTGGACAAGCGGGGGGCCACAGGGGGCGTCCCAGGCCCGTGCTGTTCTTTGGTATAGTGAAGACATAAGTAAGGGGGTAGACCCAAAGTTCCTTTTTTGCAGATGATCGAAGTTAATGGAAGAATCAAATGGAAAGAGATCAGGGAGAACTAAAAGAGACCTGGACAGGCAAAAAACCCGGTCCACAGCTGGCTCCTTGAAATTTAAAACCCCGCCAAAAGCAAAGTAGAAGATTGGGGAAGGGAAAAAAAGACCGCAGACACAATATATTTAGATGGCCCAAAAACTGCAAACCTCATCAAGGAAAAAGATCTGGGGGGGGAATATAAACCGAGCATATCTCCTGACTCGACATCAATCGATAATGATCCGATACGGGCTCCTGGCAAAACCCATGGATAGCGTTCCCATTTCCCCGTAAAGGGTTCGTTTTTAAAATTGTATACCATTTACGTCAGGCCCATAGGGTATGCAGCCCTTTGGAATCCAATAGTAAAAAGTCAAAAAATTAGAGAAATGCAAAGGTTTGCAACAAGACTAGTCCCAACTACGGGGACTGCCCTACAAGAAAGGTTTAGGGAAATCGGGGCCCGACGACACTGGGGCCGGGGGTCAGGGGAGACAGATAACGAATATAAAATACTGGCGGAATAGACGGGTGGACAAAGACGGGATTTTCCCAAGAAGGGCCCAAGACACAAGAGGTCACATTGGAATTGAAGTCAGAGAATCAAAGGGTTTGGGGAAGTTTTTCTTCAGTCATAGAGTAGTCAGGCCGTTGAATAGCCTAGAAAGAGACGTAGTGGAGGCGGGAACCATACATAGTTTTAAGGCGAGGTATGATAGAGCTCATGGGGCAGGGAGAGAGAGGACCTAGTAGCAATCAGCGAAGAGGCGGGGCCAGGAGCTGTGACTCGACCCCTGCAACCACAAATAGGTGAGTACAAATAGGTGAGTACACACACACACACACATACACACACACACACACACAGACACACACACACACACACACACACACACAGAAAGGACACCACCAGAGGCTCTGAACTGCCCGAGAAAGACTATTGTGTATTCTGATTCTTCTTGTGTAGCTGAGGAAGTCACGGGTTCCAACACCATTCTGTGAAGGAGGGAGAGAAAAAGGCTGGAGGGTAGGCAGGAGGCCGGGGTGGAGGGAGGTAGGGACGGATAGAGGGAGGGAGGGAGCAGCGGGAAAGGGATTTTTAATACCTTTACTGGTTTTTAACCTAAGTCTTTTGGCTCTGAGGTGCATTCAAGTAACCGTCGCCACCAGCACCACCCCCATCACCACCGTCACCATCACCACCACCGTCACCATCACCACCACCGTCACCATCACCGTCACCACCATCACCACCACCACTACCGTCACCATCACCACCACCAACACGCTTGCACCTAACAACCATCAGACACAATCTGGTGAGTTATTACATAATATCTTCGACTGTTACAATGAGGGGTTCTGGGAATTCATGCAAGTGGAGGCATTCGTTTCTCAGAGTCACATTGTGTCAGCAGACAATACTCCTTGTTTGGGCAGACAAACTCCTTGTTTGAGCAGAAATACTGAGCTTGTTTGGGCAGACAATGCTGAGTTTATTTGGGCAGAGGGCATGTAGTTTTGCTTGAGCTACCGAATTCCAAGTAATATGTACATGTAAATATAAAATTTTTCCCCGTTACCACAGGGAATATTTCGTCACCCAATATTACGGTTTCAGGTAATCAATTTCTGTTAACCCGGGGCCCTAATGGGAGCTAGGAGCGAAATAAACACTGCAAAAAATCTTTTAATTATATTTTTCCCTTTACCAAATACTGTAGGTATTTACAAATATGAGCAACTATATGCAACCAGCCAGCTGGGTGAATCTGGCAAGAGTGAAACGTGAGTGCTACCACATCACCTCCGCAGTTGTCAGACCCACAAAATGATTGGCTGAACCAAGGTACTGATTTAATGATTGGGGCCCCCTGATTTGTTAAACTCTTAGTACCTGGTTCGCGGTTGTGAGGCAGCCTGTATGAGTGTGTGTACATTCGCTGAATAAATGTAACGTACTCTTTGCATGCCCCACCAGTACCCAGGCAAAAAACCCATGGAGGAAAATGTCATCCAGCATGTCTCTGAAAGACGGTGGAACATACATGATGACAAAATAAAGATGAACTACAGGAAGGCCTCACTTTACAGTGTTTTGCTTTGCCATGTTTCACTAATAAAACTGTCATTAGTCAACATGGCTTTTCAGTCATAGACGCAGGATTAACAATGTCGGAGTAGAGCTTCTCCGAGGGGCAATATCGTCTGTTTCGGCGCCAAGTATTACTACCAAGACAATCAGGGAGACTTTTAGGGCATTCAGGATGGAGAGTTATACGGAGTAGCTTTAAATGGAGCTCACAGAATTTTTGAAATTGCTCACAGCAACAGTCAAACGAATTGTTGGTCAATCGTTTTCAGGACGTAAGTCTTGATGCTACGCCAGCTGTTCATGTGAGGTGATTGACGTATCCAGGCGCTACACATGGATAAAAATTTTGTAACGTTCCCTTTGAGGCGGATGAGGCAGTTTATTAGAAGATTTTTTTGAGAAATTATGAGACATTCATTCGGCCAGCATGGTACGTGGGTGATGGGAGCCTGCGTCAGGGTGGGTTGGGGTTGATGGACCTGAGAAGGAGGGTTAAATGTGTGTTTATTAAATGGGAGGTTTTGTGCAAGGGAATGGGAAGGGGGAGCTGAAAAAAGTACATGATAGGTTGGGAAAGTTTATGGTGGAGTGGAGTTGAGGGAACGTGAAAACGTCTTGCGGGCTTTGATGTTGGTTAGAGAACTGAGGAAAAATTCGAATAGGGGTTTTGTGTAGGTTGCTTGCAGGGAGGATTGTCGCCCCAGTAGAGGGTTGTTCCCCATTATGCGTGGGGGAGTATTTGGTATAGGTTTAGTAAGCTGAAGTTAAATCCTGGGTGCGAGAGGTAACGTATCGTTTTCTGCACGGCATCCTACCGTCGGGAGAGGTACTAAGAACCGGAAGGGTAGTAGGGGCGGGAAGTGTGGAATCTGTGGTGGGGGTGAGACGGCGTTCCATGTAGTATATTTTTTTGAGGGTTGGGGGTGTCAGGTTTTGCTTCAGTAGAGTCTTACAGAGGGTGGGGGCCGTGGGGGTGTCGGTTCTGCGTGCATTAAGCCTAGATGTGGGAGGGTTAGACGTGGGTGTCATAAGAGCTTTGGATTATATCATTGTGGATTATTTTTATAAATTGTGGGTGATGATGGGGGAGAGGGGATTGTGAGGTGCGGCGGCGGGTACTTGCGGTAACGTTTTATCGTACGATGTGTCGTAACAAGGAACTGTATGGGAGGAGGGGGGTGCAGGATTTTTCGGAAGGATATAGAACGCTAACGTTAGGGATTCTCCTGAACCTGTGAATTGGGAAGGGTGAGTAAAGGGTACGGGTTTTGGGAGATTACATATGTAGAGGGGGGAGTAGGGGGTCACAGTGGGGTCGCCTCTGGGGGTGGGGTGAGAGGGGTGACGTGAATGTGGGTATAGAAGGTGAAGTGGTATGTCATGGGTTTCTGTAGCTTCAACCTTGTGGTTGTCATGCCCGTATGTACGTGAAGCTTGAGGCCTCGTCATGGCGTCTTAATATACCAAGTGTGATTGGTGGTATGAATGTAGGTGTAAGACCTTGCAGGAGTATTGGGTTTTATGTCGACTGCCCCATACAGCCTTGTGGGACATGTTTCATGTGCGATATGTTTATCGCGGTTTGAGATTTAATTTTGTTGTTATTTATGAAATGAGTTATTGCTGTTTGTTAGTAGATACTCCTAAAATTGTTTGTTTGGTATTTGTGCTTTTCTTTCCGCATTGACCTGATAAAGAGAGTTTGTATTGTTTGTATGTATTTATTTTTGCATTATATAATGTACTCATCCGTAGATGGGTGACGAATGCTTATTACTTTTAAATTTTTTTATAATGACTAGATAGGGTTTGTAGTGAGGCACATATGTATGTTTTAAAGAATTTCCTGTATCGGGGGTTAGTTTGGGATGAGTTTGTACTGTTTTATTTGAGATTATGAGTAGGTCATTCCGTTTAGTGACTAATGTGAAGGTTGTGATTGTTAATTTTTGTGAATATTCTTTTTATTGTATTGAGCCTTTGTCATATGTTACAGTAATACTATGTAAATTTTTGTATACCTGAAAGAATTTCGATACAATGATATTTATATAATTATTATCTGAAGCTGTTACGAGGTCACCTGTAAGTTATGCCCTTGTTAGGTTTCTTGTAAATAGGGTTCAGAATCCCATTCTTCTTAATGTTACGTATGTTATATAGCAAGATTTGCGAGTGTATATGTGCAGTCTCTTTGTGTCAGTTAATTTGTGTCGCGTTTATTTTGTCGTGTACGTAATGTAGGATTGAGATCCTTAATGTATTCATTTTAAATTTTATTTAAGGGGTGTTATGTTAATTTAAGCTGTGTTGTTTTTAAATAAAAATATGTTCACCACTCACTATAAGCTAAGGACGAAAATATTTTAAAGTATTTCCTGTATATGGATTTTTTTAGACCGGGGCAAACACATTATTAGGCTTTTATATGCTTTTGAAATTGAAAAAAAAAGGCTATGATTCGTTACAGCAACAGCCCGGAACCTAATCTGCTGTATAAGCGGGGCCCGCCTCTTTCTCGAGTCAGGAGTTAAGTATTGCAGCAAAAAATTCAATTATTTTAGCAACACACATCCGAGGTGTCAGATGAGCACCCGACCTTCCTGCCTAGCACTGCCAAGTGAAAGGTTTTTTTCGATTGTTGTGAATTGTTGTGGATTGTTGTGCAGTGGTTAATGAGCAACAACAATTCTTGCAACTGCTGTGCCAGGAGCTTCCCAGGGCAGCGGCGTCAGCGACTAGGGAAAAAAATTGGACCTTTTATTTTAGCTTCTTATTAAGAGAGGCGACCCCAAATGTGTCTTGGTCAGCCATTGTCAAGAATTACATCCTAGATTATGTGAGAACTATCTTCGTATCTATTAGTGATTCTAAGTAACGTTCGTTAGGACGTTCATATTAGTGATTCTAAGTAACGTTCGTTAGGACGTTCATATTTTGTGATTCTAAGTAAATTTTGTTAGGACGTTCATATTAGTGATTCTAAGTAATTTCGTTAGGCGTTCAAAATTAGTGATTCTAAGTAAAAGTTCGTTTTGGACGTTCATATTAGTGATTCTAAGTAACTTTCGGGTTTGGACGTTCATATTCCCCACGTATTAAAAGAGGTGCATTGTGTCTTGACCTCCCGTGTCAGTGCTATTATAACACACACACACACACACACACACACCCGGTGGAGAAGGCGAAAGAGAATTGGAGGCACAAGTCGAAACCGCAGTGCCAGATAAGGTCCTAGAAGTTGACGTAAACAGGCTGAAGCAGTTACAGGGCTTGACCAGGAAAACAGCATTGAAGCTGCGAGGCCGAACAGGAAGGAAGGAGATATGAATTATCTAAAGGTCATATCAGCCTACCAAGAAGGACCAAGGAGTAAAAGGGGAAAGAGCAGCTGGGTGCAGATAGAGAGGGTGATAGGTCGAATGCAGAGGCACAACCATGCTACCAAGAGCCACTGGAAAAATCAAGGGAGAAAATTACCACTTTATAGACAGGATCCGAGTCACAGAGGGAGAGGCAATGGGAGGAGGAAAGGGCAAAATCAGTGTTTATCCATAGGCTTCAGGAGAGAGAGAAAAGGAACACACACTGAAAGACAGCCGAAGAAAGAAAGGAGATTGGGAAAATCATCATGGAAATAGGTGAAGGACATGGACGAGATTGTAAATTTTCAGAGAATAAAGGGGGGTACTTGAAGGGGAGAAAACGACCGATCAAGCTGATTCTCAGGACGAAACAGTGTGGAACAGGATCCTCCAAGAGCAACCACGGCTGAAATACTCGGGAAGAGTACAAGAGGATGTCCCTAGACAGAGACAGCACAAACAGAACGACAGCAGCTGAGGGAGAGGACAAAAAGCGTAAGGAGCTAGGAAAGGAGACAAGGATGGAACCAGCAGAGGTCAGTCAGAGCAGAACAGAGCAGCAAGGGCAAGCACACACACAACTATCCTCAGAACCCCACAACCTATCACACAACCCCAACACAAACTACAATTCATACAAACAGCTTCCACCCAACACCCAGCTATAGAATCCCACAGTATGCTACCAGGTCTCCCCACCCTCACAGGCCCCCCAAAACCACAGTGTGGAAAGGAAACTGAAGGTATGGTACACAAACGCTGATGGAATTAGAAATAAGTGGGAGGAGTGGCACAAAAGAGTCAAAGAGGATCACTGGACATCATAGCTCTCACATAAACCAAGCTTACGGTATGATAACAGATGCCATCTTTCCAACGGGATACCAGTTTTCTAGGAAAGGACAGAGGGAACAGGGAGGGGGGAGGATTTGGCACTGTGATCAAAAACCGATGGAATTTTGATGAGCTGGAGAGAGGAGACAGCGGAGAAGCAAGTGTTTTAAATAGCGGGAACGCTTCACTCTGGAGGTCCCAAGGTGGTAATTGCAGTGAGTATAACCACCACAGAACAGCAGGGGGCAAAGCAGAGTATGACGAGAGCAATAGAGCGATGGTTGACACACTGGCTGCAGTGGCCAGAAGAGCTCATGCGTGCAGGGCAATGCTCCTGTCATGGGTGACTTTAACCACAAGGAGATCGTTGGGAGAACTTGGAGCCCAGGGGGCCAAAATACATGGAGGGCTAAGATGATGAAGGTGGTACTGGAAAACTTCATGTACCCAAAACGTAAGGGGTACTACAAGAGAGAGAGGAGAGGATGAACCAGCAAGACTGGACTTGTATTCACATTGAGTAAATGCAGATATTGAGGACATCATATATGAAAGACCCCTTGGGCCAGCGATCACGGGGTTTTAAGCTTTGAATACACAGTAGAGCTACAAGTGGAGGGGGAAGCAGGAAGGCCAGGATGAATGAAGTCAAACTACAAGAAAGGGGACTACACGGGAATGAGGAACTTCCTGAACGGGGTTCAGTGGGCCCAGAGAACGGGCGGGGAACCCAGTTAATGATTGATGGAATATGTAGCAACAATGTGCAAGGAAGCTGAGGAGAGGTTTGTACCCAAGGGTAACAGGAATAATGAAAAAGCCAGGATGAGTCCATGGTTCGCCCAAAGGTGCAGGGAGGCAAAAACCAAGTGTGCTAGGGAATGGAAGAAATATAGAAGGCAAAGGACCCAGGAGAATAAGGAGAGCAGTCGTAGAGCCAGAAACGAATATGCACAGATAAGAAGGGAGCCCCAACGACAATATGAAAACGACATAGCAGTGAAAGCCAAATCTGACCTGAAACTGTTATATAGCCACATCAGGAGGAAAACAACAGTCAAGGACCAGGTAATCAGGCTAAGGAAGGAAGGAGGAGAGATAACAAGAAATGACCGTGAAGAAATGTGAGCAACTCAACAAGAGATCAAAGAAGTGTTCACAGAGGAGACAAAAGGGGCTCCAGAAAGATGGAGAGGGGGGGGCACACCACCAAGTGTTTGGACACAGTACACACAACCGGGGGAAGAAGTGAAGAGGCTTCTGAATGAGCTAGATACCTCAAAGGCAATGGGGCCGGATAACATCTCTCCATAGGTCCTGAGAGAGGGAGCAGAGGCGCTATGTGTACCCCTAACAACATTTTTCAATACATCTATCGAAACAGGGAGATTGCCTGAGGCATGGAAAGACACAAATGTAGTCCCAATCCTTAAAAAAAAGGGGACAGACATGAAGCACTAAACCCACAGACCAGTGTCCTGACATGTATAGTATGCAAAGTCATGGAGAAGATTGTCAGGGAGAAGAGTGGTGGAACACCTAGAAAAGGGAAAGATCTCATCTAAAAGCAGCCAACATGGTTTCAGGGACGGGAAATCCTGTGTCACAAACCTACTGGAGTACTATGACATGGTGACAGCAGTAAGACAAAAGAGAGAGGGTGGGTGGATTGCATTTTCTTGGACTGCAAGAAGGCGTTTGACACAGTTCCACACAAGAGATTAGTGAAAAAACTGGAGGACCAAGCAGGGATAACAGAGAAGGCACTACAATGGATCAATGGAATACTTGTCAGGAAGACAGCAGCGAGTCATGGTACGTGGCGAGGTGTCAGAGTGGGCACCTGTGACCAGCGGGGTCCCACAGGGGTCAGTCCTAGGGCCAGTGCTGTTTCTAGTATTTGTGAACGACATGACGGAAGGTACAGACTCCGAGGTGTCCCTGTTTGCAGATGACGTGAAGTTGATGAGAAGAATTCATTCGATCGAAGACCAGGCAGAACTACAAAGGGATCTGGACAGGCTGCAGACCTGGTCCAGCAACTGGCTCCTGGAGTTCAATCCCACCAAGTGCAAAGTCATGAAGATTGTGGAAGGGCAAAGAAGACGGCAGACGGAGAAACAGTCTAGGGGGCCAGAGATTAAAAAACCTCACTCAGGAAAAGATTTTGGGGTGAGTATAACACCAGGCACATCTCCTGAAGCGCACATAAACCAAATAACTGCTGCAGCATAGGGGCGCCTAGCAAACCTCAGAACAGCATTCCTACATCTTAATAAGGAATCGTTCAGGACCCTGTACACCGTGTACGTTAGGCCCATATTGGAGTATGTGGCATCAGTTTGGAACCCACCCCTACCCAAAAGCACGTAAAGAACTAGAGAAAGTACAAAGGTTTGCAACAAGATAGTCCCAGAGTAAGAGTATGTCCTTACGAGGAGAGGTTAAGGGAAATCAACCCTGACGACACTGGAGGACAGGAGGGGATAGGGGAGGACATGATAACGACATACAAAATACTGAGAGGAATTGACAAGGTGGACAAAGACAGGATGTTCCAGAGATTGGACACAATAACAAGGGGACACGTTGGAAGTTGAAGACACAGATGAATCACAGGGATGTTAGGAAGTATTTCTTCAGCACAGAGTAGTCAGGAAGTGGAATAGTTTGGGAAGCGATGTAGTGGAGGCAAGATCCATACATAGCTTTAAGCAGAGGTATGATAAAGCTCAAGGCTCAGTGAGAGTGACCTAGTAGCGACCAGTGAAGAGGCGGGGCCAGGAGCTCGGACTCGACCCCTGCAATCTCAACTAGGTAAGTGCAACTAGGTGAGTACACACACACAGACACACACACACACACATCACCGGAGGCACACATCAACCAAATAACTGCTGCAGCATACGGGCTCCTGGCAAACCTGAGAATAGCGTTCCGATACCTTAATAAGGAATCGTTCAAGTCACTGTACACTGTGTATGTTAGGCCCATACTGGAGTATGCAGCACCAGTCTGGAACCCACACCTGGTCAAGCACGTCCCAAGAAGTTAGGAAAGTACAAAGGTTTGCAACAAGGCTAGTCCCAGAGCTCAAGGGAAGTCGTACGAGGAAAAGTTAAGGGGAAATCGGACTGACGACACTGGAGGACAGAAGGGTCGGGGGAGGCATGATAACGACATACAAGATACTGCGGGAAATGACAAGGTGGACAGAGATAGGATGTTCCCCGAGAGGGGACACAGGGACAAGGGGTCACAACTGGAAGCTGAAGACTCAGACGAGTCACAGGGACGTTAGGAAGTATTTCTTCAGTCATAGAGTTGTCAGCAAGTGGAATAGCCTAGCAAGTGAAGTAGTGGGGCAGGAAACCATACATAGTTTTAAGAAGAGGTATGACAAAGCTCAGGAAGCAGAGAGAGAGAGGACCCAGTAGCGATCAGTGAAGAGGCGGGGCCAGGAGCTGAGTCTCGACCCGTGCAACCACAATTAGGTGAGTACAATTAGGTGAGTACAAACACACACACACACACACACACACACACACACACACACACACATGTTAGGAAGTATTTCTTCAGCCACAGAGTAGTCAGTAAGTGGAATAGTTTGGGAAGCGATGTAGTGGAGGCAGGATCCATACATAGCTTTAAGCAGAGGTATGATAAAGCTCACGGCTCGGGGAGAGTGACCTAGTAGCGATCAGTGAAGAGGCGGGGCCAGGAGCTCGGACTCGACCCCCGCAACCTCAACTAGGTGAGTACAACTAGGTGAGTACACACACACACACACACAGAAAACAACAAACCGAGTGTCTACCGACAAGTGCCCATAATAAATGCTAACACACAGCTACTGTCTCTTTAGTCGCTGTTAGCCACTCATGATAGAATGATCAGTAGTCTGGCACTAACAACAAAAGAGAGGTAATCAGGTTTGATCCAAGTAAGGAGGGCAAGATGCCTTTAATTTCTCGGATCCAGAGCCCATCACGTAGCATTAATGCACCTCTCACAGAGAACCGCTCACAGATGACCCTTAACAGCATTTGCGGAGGTTGTAACAATAACCATGATAAGCATGACCGATACCGTAGTTTGTCATCCGGATTAGTCGAGGCTGCTCTCTTGTATCCGGATTCTAGGATGAGGAAGTGCAAGCTCTGTTTAGGTTGAGAGAGCGAGAGAGAGAGAGAGAGAGACAGAGAGAGAGAGAGAGAGAGAGAGAGAGAGAGAGAGAGAGAGAGAGAGAGAGAGAGAGAGAGAGAGAGAGAGAGAGAGTCAATTGATCAGATGAAAATGCTGCCCCATGTAGACAGCCTGTACTGGCAGAGCAACAGCCTAGGCCGTCTGCTCTGACTAGTTCATATTTCGCGGCATTCAGTGCTGCCCTCTGTAGGCCTACCTAGGTCGGTGGGACACACAGTCCACCCTCTCTCACTCCCCCTTTTTCGACCGACTTTGAGGTCACAGTACTCCCCCTCCACGGACTGGCTTGCGGCCATCTTCCCTCCACACTGCCCGTTGTGTACTCACTCCTACCGATTAAAGCCAATCTAGTCCACGGCCGTATCATTGCTACCTAACGCTACCTTCATCGGGCACTAAACCGCTGTTCAACAGTAAAGAAACAGCAATAACAGTTGGTGACATGGAGTCAGCGGCCTTGTGAGCCTCTTCAGGGTTGGAGGGGAATCGTTCGAACAACACCCAGTCAACATCATCCGTCGTCTCATCAACGCACACTGCTAGCCTAAAGAGTTATCTGCTACTCCCAGCGTCTTGACGGGACCCGAGATAGATCTCGTCCTAGATTTTTCCCACAAAATCTGGACATAGGCATCACGGCGTCATCTCCCCACCATTAGCAGATCACGTGTTTCACCTCATCACCCTCTCTACAGCCCTTCAACACTCTCCAGCACCATTCTCCTGCCTCCTACAGCGTCCCTACGCCCTTCTCAGCTACAAGAAGTAGAGGTGAGGTCGTTAGTGTGTTGGCTCGTGTGGCTCCACGAGTTGACCACGTAGCAGCTCTCGGGTTGTTTATACCCTATACAGCGTGTAACACACCAGCCCTCTATACAGCCTTATCGCTAGCAAAGACGTCCTTCCGCCGTCCATGTGTGTTGTGTTCTTCCCAGTTTCCTCCAAGAAGTTCTACCTGGCTTAGCCACGTGGGAACCCAGTTGGCTTAGCCCCTAAGCCAGCAAAGTTCAGCGTCTACGCAGCTCGTGACTCATCATAGTGTCTACTACAACTCAGCGCACTACGTATCTCCAGCCAGTGCAGTTTTTTTTTTGTGTTGCCCAGTTTAAAAATTTTTTTTTCCCTTTCCCTTGTGTTTTATTCAGTCTCACCAGTTCTGTTTTCCCCAGTGATTTGTTAACAGATAAAACTTACTCGTCCCAGTTCAAAGTTTCACTTAAGCTTGTTTTTAGCACGTTCGAGTAGTGCAGTAAATGTTTTGTTCTCCGTGTGCTGAAGGCTCGCAGTCAGTCAGCGCGCCCAGACACGCTTGCCAGTGTAAACAACCATACACCAGCTGTGGTTCACGCCGGTACCACGTCTAATATCTTATACCTCCACAGAGTTACTCCGGTCCTCCTGTTCTTCCCAAGTCCTTTCTGATATTTTTTCTACGACATTGAAGCCCCATAGCAGTATACAAATGCTACGAGGCGTGTAGTGTCACTAGAACATCACTGAAAGTTCCAGCACCTGCCGTACCTTCGTCCATCTGCACTCAAAGTTAAGTAAACAGTGACTTACCTAGCATTTCCTAATATTTTGTGACATTATTTAACTGTCCTGCACCAATACAGTTAGTTACTGAAGCCATACTTCAGTAAATTGTTCAGTGTCATCAGTGCACATTTTGCCATTTACCTACAGCTTAAATTTTGTGAATTTATTTTTGCACTCCTACATTTTAAATTCCAGTTTTTTTATTCTGCTTCTTGCACCTCAGTTATTGATTTAAATTGTTCAGTGTTAACCATTTATACAATTTACCTCTCACATACAGTTTTCATGTAATTCCTGTGTGCTGTTTTTTTTTTTTTAGTTGCACCCTGCAAGTTAGCCACAGATTGTTGACACCCTGCACTGTTTTGTTTGTTAGTTTTTTTTTTAATAAGTGTAATCTTCAAGTACTTAAGTATTAGTATATTCTACCTGCAGTCATACAATCTGTGCCTAGCCCATTAAATTTTTTTTTTCTGTTCCCCCATTTATTTTGCTCTACATATATTCTATGTTTTATCAGTGAATATTCACCTATGTGCATTGCTTTTGCTATTTTATATACCCAAGTCATTGAGTGTATTTTTGGAACCTGCTTATTTACCATTAATTCCAAAAATTTCCTTGTGGGAAATTTTT
>NC_069402.1:109920768-109936423 GCF_026875155.1 Cherax quadricarinatus
GCAGTCATGAAGGGTTGATGTAATTTTTACAATTATTACAGTATTACAGTAGTCTGCATAACAGTAAATCTTCTATTTTTTTGTTTGAATAAAATTTCAAAATAAAAAGCAAGAGTAATATCAGAGGGGCCTGGAGACATAACTGCTGAACAAAGAAAATGTTATTTTAGAGCCAGGAATGTCTGCATTGTTCATTCTGGTCCTTATTTTGAAATTGTCATATTTTTTAATTTTCGTGAAATTGGCCAAATTGCAAATTTCTGACCATGTTATTGGGTAGTTGAAATCGGTAAATGGGCAGTTTCTTGTACTCCATCGATGGAAAAAATGGAGTTCTGAAGAAATAGCTATGAGTTTGGTTGACTGGAATAATGGAATTAGCCGAAAATAGGGCTCAAAGTGGGCAAAATCGCCGATTTGTAAATATCGCAGAGGTCGCTAACTTCGCGAGAGCGTAATTCCGTCAGTTTTCCATCAAATTTCATTTTTTTGGTGTCTTTACAATCGGGAAAAGTTTCTCTTATCATTTCATAAGAAAAAATAATTTTTTTTTTTTTTTTTGAAATTTTGCAACACCAGGAGACACCTCAGGATTAGGGGTTGCAACAGTCAAAGGGTTAAACAGTCCAAACGTATATATACGTTCACCTGCGCAGCGCCCCGAATATTTTGAGAAAAAAAAACAATCTTTTTTTTATAGGAAACAAGAGCATGTGGGACCCAGGCATCCCCAATTTTTTTCATATGGCGCACACTGAGTGCGCACACCCATTCTCTCATGTCTAGACGACTCAGGCCTATTGTGCCACTGCTGAATAAATGACAAATAAAATGTATATATACGTTTGGGGTGCTACGCGAGAGAACGTACATATACATTTGGACTGTTTAAGGGTTAATGTTGTTTATGTCATATTAGTTGAATTGTGATAGATAAATAAGCCGTAGAGCTTTTTTTTTTTTTTTTCAACAAACCGGCCATATCCCACCCAGGCAGGGTGGCCAAAAAGAAAAATGGAAGTTTCTCTTTTTAAATTTAATAATTTATACAGGAGAAGGAGTTACTAGGCCCTTGCTCCCGGCATTTTAGTCGCCTCTTACAACACGCATGTCTTACGGAGGAAGAATTCTGTTCCACTTCCCCATGGAGATAAGAGGAAATAAACAAGAACAAGAACTAGAAAGAAAATAGAAGAAAACCCAGAGGGGTGTGTGTGTATATATATGCCAGTACATGTATGTTTAGTGTGACCTAAGTGTAATTAGAAGTAGCAAGACATACCTGAAATCTTGCATGTTTGAGACAGAAAAAGACACCAGCAATCCTATCATCATGTAAAACAATTACAGGGTTTCATTTTACACTCACTTGGCAGGATGGTAGTACCTCCCTGGATGGTTGCTGTCTACCAGCCAACTACCTACCCATAGAATTGATATTAGTGTCATATTCTCCTATAATAAACCCGCCTCCCTCTCCCCTCCACCCGGTCTGTCATACACCAACAAATTCTTTCAGAGTGGTTGTTTTGCATATTCTGAAATCACCTGTTTACTGTGATCTTATTGCATATATATATATATATTATATATATTATATATATATATATATATATATATATATATATATATATATATATATATATATATATATATATACAGGAGGGCCCCGCTTTACGGCGTTCCGCTTTACGGCGTTCCGCTAATACGGACATTTCAAATTATGACCAAAACTCACTATACGGCTCCCCCCACCTGACTTTCTAATACGGTCACCGTGCCCCACCCTGTTTGTTTACATTCTCCATGAGCTCAGTAAGCACTAAGTCTCTCCATTTTGTCTGGAAACTCCAAAATTTCAAATGTTTTTAAAAGTTATTTCATATTTTATATATACTCTGATAATTTATACTTATGTATACCTGTACCTAAATAAACTTACATACATCGAGTCATTTAAATGTCGTATATTACGTTAATATACACATTTTCATTAATCCATCCATGATATTTTTTTCAAAATTATATAATAAACACGATACATAACATAAAAAGATGATAAATACACCCCACAATAGAATAAATAAACATAAATATAAGATGTGGGAGCCACATAACTTGTACAAGTGACGGCAAGAATAACATTTTCTCTAATCTAACATAAGAGTAAATGTTTACTGGGGGTAACTGTAGAAAATTATTCCTTTCGTATGTATGTAAGTAAGTTTATTCAGGTATACACAAATACAGTTACATAGATTATCATACATAACAACATACGTGTAGAGAACCTAGGATAACCCAAAAAAGTCAGTGTGACTTATTTCCATTGCCTTCACTCAGAGCTTCATTTCTTCTCAAAATGATGTTACATGAGAATGGGAGTGTTCTTCTTTATTAATTCTACCGTATCAATGTAGAGACAACCTTTTACACAATGTAACTTGTACACAAACCAGACGTGTACATTTCGTTTGTTTACAAAACTTACCTTCCCCTGGTTGTTTACATAACTGCGCCTGCCCCTCTCATGTATTCATTCTTTCTCTCTTCATTTATTCGTTTTATCTCTTTTACTTACTCCTGACCCTACATTAAGACTACAATTATTTTAAGGTAAGTAATGAGTAAAACTGTATATATTTTATCGCTCGGGATGCTTAAATATCATGAATAGTATGTGTGGGTGGGGGGGGGCCGGGTGAGGCTATTACAATACATACCCACTTGATTTCTTACAATAAATATTTACTTGTCTCACCCTAGATTAAGACTATAAATATTTTAAGGTAAGTAATGAGTGCACTAGTGGTATTGTACCTTTTTATTGTTTTTTGATGCCTGGTTCTATTGCTAACTTAATATATGTTAGTGTAAATTGTTATCTAGGGTTTGTATGCTTTTATAAGTGGAAAAAAAGGGTGTTCCACTTTACGGCGATTTCCGTTTTTCGGCGGTAGCCTGGAACCAAAACCTGCCGTATAAGTGGGGCCCTCCTGTATATATATATAAAATATATATATATATAAAATATATTTTAATATATAGTTTATTAGATTATGTATTGGTGGATAAAAGGTTGATGGGTAGGCCCCAGGATGTACATGTTTATAGAGGGGCAACTAAATATATCGGATCATTATTTAGTTGTAGCTACAGTTAGAGTAAGAGGTAGATGGGAAAAGAGGAAGGTGGCAACAACAAGTAAGAGGGAGGTGAAAGTGTAAAAATAGGGAGGGGGAAAAGTTCGGGTGAGATATAAGCGACTATTGGCAGAAAGGTGGGCTAGTGCAAAGATGATTTGTGGGGGGGTTAAAGAGGGTTGGAATAGTTTTAAAAATGCAGTATTAGAAGTGGGGCAGAAGTTTGGGGTTATAGGAGGGTGGGGGCAGGAGGAAAGAGGAGTGATTGGTGGAATGATGAAGAAAAGGGGTTTTGTGAAAAAAGGGAGAAAAAGGTAGCTTATGAGAGGTTTTACAAAGCAGAAGTGTTATAAGAAGAGCAGAGTATATGGAGATAAAAGAAAGGTAAAGAGGAGTGGTGAGAGAGTGCAAAAGGAGAGCAGATGATAGAGGGGGGAGAGGCACTGTCAAGAAAATTTTAATGAAAATAAAAAAAAATTTTTGGAGTGAGAAAAACAAGTTAAGAAAGCCTAGGGAAAATATGGATTTGTCAGTTAAAAACAGAGTAGGGGAGTTAGTAGATGGGGAGATGGGGGGTATTGGGTAGATGGCGAGAATATTTTGAGGAACTTTTAAATGTTAAGGAAGAAACAGAGGCAGTAATTTCATGCACTGGTCAGGGAGGTATACCATCTTTTAGGAGTGAAGAAGAGCAGAATGTAAGTGTGGGGGAGGTTACGTGAGGCATTACGTAAAATAAAGGGGGGGTTTAAAGCCGTGGAACTGATGGGATCATGACAGAAATGTTAAAAGCAGGGGGGATTAGTGTTGGAGTGGTTGGTACTTTTGTTTAATAAATGTATGAAAGAGGGGAAGGTCCCCTAGGGATTGGCAGAGAGCATGTATAGTCCCTTTATATAAGGGAAAGGGCCCAAAAGAGACTGTAAAAATTATAGAGGAAAAAGCTTACTGAGTATACAGGAAAAGTGTACGGTAGGGTTATAATTGAAAGAATTAGAGGAAAGGGCAGAAGGGTAGGATTGCGGATGAGCAAGGAGGTTTTAGAGTGGGTGGGGGATGTGTAGATCAGTGTTTACATTGAAGCATATATGTGAACAGTATTTAGATAAAGATAGGGAAGTTTTTATTGCATTTATGGATTTAGAAAAGGCATATGATAGAGTGGATAGAGGAGCAATGTGGCAGATGTTGCAAGTATATGGAATAGGTGGTAAGTTATTAAATGCTGAAAAGATTTTTTATGAGGATAGTGAGGCTCAGGTTAGGGTGTGTAGAAGAGAGGGAGACTACTTCCCGGAAAAAGTAGGTCTTAGACAGGGATGTGTAATGTCACCATGGTTGTTTAATAATTTATAGATGGGTTGAAAAGGAAGTAATTGCTAGGGGTTTGGGAGAGGGGTGGGATTAAATTATGGGAATCAAATTCAAAATGGAATTGACACAGTTACTTTTTGCTGATGATACTGTGTTTATGGGAGATTCTAAAGAAAAATTGCAAAGGTTATGGATGAGTTTGGGAATGTGTGTAAAGGTAGAAAGTTGAAAGTGAAATAGAAAAGAGAAAGGTGATGAGGGTGTCAAATGATTTAGAAAAAAGAAAAATTGGATATCAAATTGGGGAGGAGGAGTATGGGAAGAAGTGAATGTTTTCAGATACTTGGGAGTTGACGTGTCGGCGGATGGATTTATGAAGGATGAGGTTAATCATAGAATTGATGAGGGAAAAAGGTGAGTGGTGCGTTGAGGTATAGTGGAAATCAAAAAACGTTATCTATGGAGGCAAAGAAGGGGAAAGTATGGGAAAATATATAGTACCAACACTCTTTATGGGTGTGAAGCTTGGGTGGTAAATGCAGCAGCGAGGAGACGGTTGGAGGCAGCGGAGATGTCCTGTTTAAGGGCAATGTGTGGGTAAATATTATGCAGAAAATTCGGAGTGTGGAAATTAGGAGAAGGTGTGGAGTTAATAAAAGTATTAGTCAGAGGCAGAAGAGGGGTTGTTGAGGTGGTTTGGTCATTTAGAGAGAAATGGATCACAGTAGAATGACATGGAAAGCATATAAATCTATAGGGAGGAAGGCGGGGTAGGGGTCGCCTCGAAAGGGTTGGAAAAGAGGGGGTAAAGGAGGTTTTGTGGGTTTAAAGGGGCTTGGACTTCCAGCAAACGTTTCGTGAGCGTGTTAGATAGGAGTGAAATGGAGACGAAAGGTACTTTGGGACCTGACGATCTGTTGGAGTGTGAGCAGGGTAATATTTAGTGAAGGGATTCAGGGAAACCGGTTTTTTTCATATGTCGGACTTGAGTCCTGGAAATGGGAAGTACAATGCCTGCACTTAAAGGAGGGGTTTGGGATATTGGGGAGTTTGGAGGGATATGTTGTGTACTTTATATGTTTTATGCTTCTAGACTGTTGTATTCTGAGCACCTCTGCAAAAAACAGGATAATGTTTGGGGTGTGGTGAAAGTGTTTTAATGAGATGAAAGTATTTTCTTTTTTGGGGATTTTTTCTTTTTTTGGGTCCCCCCTGCCTCGGTGGGAGACGGCCGACTTTTTGAAAAAAAAAAAAAAAAAATATATTATATATATATATTTTATTATATAATATATATATATATATATATATATATATATATATTTATATATATATAAAATATATAATATATTATGTATATATATATTTTATGTATATATATATATATATATATATTTATATTATATATATATATATATATATATATATAATATATATATATTTTATATATATATATATATTATATATTTTATATAATATATATATATACAGTGGACCCCGAAAATTTAAAGATATTTTTTTCATTCCAGAAGTATGTTTTAGGTGCCAGTACTGACCGATTTTGTTCCCATAAGGAATATTGTGAAGTAGATTAGTTCATTTCAGACCCCCAAACATACACGTACAAACTCACTTACATAAATACACTTTCATAATTGGGCCCCATTGGGAGGTGATCGTTAAACGGGGGTCCACTGTATATACATGTATACTTATCGTGCCGAATATTTAAAACTGGTCAATTAGTAAGAACTCATTTAAAATTAAGTCCTTTCTGAAATTTTCTTTTATACGTTTAAAGATATTTTTTCATTTAATGTTAATGTAAAAAAAAATTTTAAATTTTTCACCAAAAGAATCTTAGAAAACTTACCTAAACTTATTATAACAAGAGCAATTTATTTTAGCCTAACCCAACTAAATATATTTTAGATTTGTTTACAGTAATTTAATACTAAACAAAAAACAGTGAAATATATTTTTTCGTTAGGTTCAGAATGATTTTTTGGTGAAATTATTGCATACACAAATTTTTACTTCTCCTATATGGCAAGGGTGAAAGTTGCTATTTAAGCCAAGATCACAAATTTTGCCTATTCGGCACGACATATATAGTATACAGTGGACCCCCGCATAGCGACCTTAATCCGTGCAAGAGGGCTCATTGTTATGCGAAATGTTTGGTATGCGAATGAATTTCCCCATAAGAAATTTAAAGGAAATCAAATTAATTTTGTGCAAGACACCCCAAAAGTATGAAAAAAAAATTTTTACCACATGAAATGTTAATTTTAATAAAACACAACTGAAAAAGGCATGCACAATTACATGACACTTACTTTTATTGAAGATCTGGTGATGATTGATGGGATGGGAGGAGGGGAGAGAGAGTGTTAGTGTTTTGAAGGGGAATCCCCCTTCCATTAAGACTTGAGGTGTCATGTCCTTTTCTGGGGTTACTTCCCTTCTTCTTTTAATGGGCCACTAGGACCAGCTTCAGAGTCACTGGACTTCTTTGCACAAACATATCTGTCCTAGTGGCCTGTACCTTCGTTCCTTTATGACTTCCCTAAAGTGTTTCACAACATTGTCAGTGTAATAGTCACCAGCACGGCTTGCAATAGCTGTGTGAGGGTGATTTTCATCCATAAAGGTTTGCACTTTCAGCCACATTGCACAGATTTCCTTAATCTTTGTAGTAGGCAATTCCTTCAATTTCTCTCTCCCCTCCTTTGAACCAGTTTCCTCAGGTCTGGCCTCTTGCTGTTGAAGTTGATCTATCAGCTCATCAGTGGTTATTTTCTTCATTGTCCTCCTCCACCAACTCTTCCACATCATCCCCACTAACCTCCAACCCCAAGGACTTCCCCAATGCCACAATTGATTCCTCAACTGGCTACTCCTCTCAGGGTTAGCCTCAAACCCTTCAAAATTCCTTTGTCTACACATTCTGGCCACAGTTTCTTCCAAGCAGAGTTCAAGGTCTTCTTAGTCACTCCCTCCCAAGCCTTACCTATAAGGTTTATACAATTGAGGATATTAAAGTGATCTCTCCAAAAGTCTCTTAGAGTCAGTTGAGTTTCTGAGGTCACTACAAAGCACCTTTCAAACAGAGCTTTTGTGTACATTTTTTTGAAGTTTGCAATAACCTGCTGGTCCATGGGCTGCAGGAGAGGAGTGGTATTGGGAGGCAAAAACTTCACCTTAATGAATTTCATGTCCCATAAAGTCGCTCTGCCACGTCTGTAGGATGACCAGGGGCATTGTCTAACACCAGGAGGCACTTAAGTTCTAATTTCTTTTCAGTTAGGTAATCTTTCACATTGGGGGCAAATGCATGGTGTAACCAGTCATAGAAAAAGTCCCTAGTGACCCATGCCTTACTGTTTGCCCTCCACAGCACACACAAATTTTCCTTGAGGACATTCTTTTGCCTGAACGGTCTGGGAGTTTCAGAGTGATACACTAATAAAGGCTTCACTTTGCAATCACCAGTAGCATTGGAACACATCAAAAAAGTAAGCCTGTCTTTCATAGGCTTATGTCCTGGGAGTGCCTTTTCCTCCTGAGTAATGTAGGTCCTGCTTGGCATTTTCTTCCAAAACAGGCCTGTTTCATCACAATTAAACACTTGTTCAGGTTTCAGTCCTTCACTGTCTATGCACTCCTTAAATTCCTGCACATATTTTTCAGCCGCTTTGTGGTCCGAACTGGCAGCCTCACCATGCCTTATCACACTATGGATGCCACTACGCTTCTTAACCCTTTGAGGATTTTCGTCGTCTAGTACGTCTTACGCGTAGGGGTTTTTGGACGTACTAGTACTCATAAATTCTAGCGGCCTCAAATCTAGTGGGAGAAAGCTGGTAGGCCTTCATATGAAAGAATGGGTCTAAGTGGTCAGTGTGCACAGTCAAAAAAAAATCCTGCAGCACACAGTGCATAATGAAAAAAAAAAAAAAACTTTGACCATTTTTTTTTAATAAATCAGCGACTTTGCAGTGTATTTTCGTATGGTATTTATTTTTGTATTCTAGTTTTCTTGGTCTCGTTTTATAGAATGGAAGACATATTATAGAAATTGAGATGATTTTGACTGGTTTTACAAAGAAAGGTGCCTTGAAATTGAGCTCAAAGTAGCAGAAATGTTCGATTTTTACCAAACTTCAAAGTAAACAAATCGTGCCAAGAGTGCAATACACGTCAACTGGTGAGTCTAATATTCTTTCACAAGTGCACCAATAATATTTATACCATTTTTTACACTAATGCAGTAGTCTGCATAACAGTAAATCTTATATTTTTTTGTGAAAATAAAAATTCAAAGTGGAAAAGCAAAAGAATATAAGAGGGCCTTGAGACATGACTAATGACTAGAGGAAATGTCATTTTAGTGCCAAGAATGTCTTTCTTGTTTATTCTGGACCCTATTCGGAAATTGGCATCTTTTGAAATTTGTGTGAAATTGGCAAAATTGCTAAATTCTGACCACTGTACTGGATAATTGAATTTCATAAATGAGTGGTTTCTTGCACCCATTCGATAGAAAAAAAAGGAGTTCTAGCGAAATATTCATGTTTTTTGTCGACTAGTACAGTGAAATTGGCCGAAAATGGGGCTCAAAGTGGGCAAAATCACCGATGCGTAAACATCGCCGAGACCGCTAGCTTTGCGAGAGCATAATTTCCGTAAGTTTTCTATCAAATTTCAACTTTTGGTGTCTTTATGATCGGGAAAGATTCTCTATTTTTTCATAAGAGAAAAAAATTTTTTTTTTTTTTTTTAAATTTGGCCCGACCCTGAGAATGTTTTCGGAGAGGGCCTGTCGACCCTCAAAAGGGTTTAAATTCTAAAACCAACCTTGCTGCCTTTAAATTCACTCACATCACACTAGTTGCGGCCCTTTTTTTAAATTTAAAATCCTCATGCAACTCCTACCTTTCGCTTATGATCGTTTGAAAAACCCCTATCTCCTGCTACTTTTTTTTCATTTATCCCACCAAAAGAGTCCTCACATCTTCCACACTTGCATCTTTTTCGAAAACACGGTTTAAACCTTTGGAAAAAACAGCTTCCCTTGATTGCCTTTCTGTTGCCCACAATAGTAAAATGGTTTTTTGGGGTTTCTTGACAACCTGACCATTCGGCGAAAAACCACTCCACTTTCATACTTATCAATGTCTCCTTCTTCATCTCTATTGGTTTCTAACCCTTATTGCTATGGGGTTTGGGAATAGAAGCTTTTTTGGGCCCAGGTCACTTTTTTTCCCCAGATAAAGCACCGAAAACACGTAAAAATGAAAAATTTCCCCGATTGTATGCTTGGTTTACCGCGGGGGCGGGCTGGTAAACAATGCCACGGCGGAACATTTTAGGCTGGCTCACCCCGCACATTGGACCGTCCGGACAAAGGGGCGGTGAGCGGGTTTTTGGGCGTATGCGGGAAAAATTTTAGCGATCAAAGCGTCCATATGCGGAGGGAAACTTACAATCGTCCGGTATGGGGGGGTCCACTGTATATATAAAACATACAGGGTTCCCCCGCATTTCGTATTCCCGGCAATCAAAAATTTCGCCAGTCATAGGGGTTTTTTTCCGTAAAAAACATGGACCTCCTTTTCATAGGTTTTACCCCGCGAGTCTAGTTCGTCCGGGACGCGTACCCAGGGCATGACCGGGCGGCCCTCTGGCATTTTTTTACCAGTACAAGGGTCCCCCCACGGCTCCACAAATTTTAAAAATTTTTTCATTTATTTTAGTGCTTGGCAAGACAAAATAACACCATCTCCAAAGAAAGCTCCAGGCCAAGCCTGTGTAAAGAAGGTGAAAATAGATTAAATTTAAAAAAACCATCATTGAACAATATAAAGGGGTAAAAGTGGGGCCCGAACTGTCCAGGATTAAAGAAACCCTACACAACCTTAGTTCCAAGTGGCCAAAAAAAGGAAATAAAGGACCTTTTTTTTTCAAAGGGATAACTATGCAAAAAAAAAAGAGATCACCAGTATCAAGGGGGTTGAGAATTATTAGGGTGGGATAAAGAGAAACAATTAGAGGAGAACCTTATGATTCGTTATTGTGAAAAGGCTACATTGCTGAAGATTTGGAAAGAAATTGCCTGAAAATAGTGGTGAGGATGAATTTAAGGGCCCGCAAAGTCTGGTTTGAGAGATTTAAAAAAACCGTACGGGCATACACATGTGGGAGGCTCCCAGTTTGGAACCAAAAGGCCGAAAATATGTGCTGAATCCCAGGAGTACATAGAGGCTAAAGGGGACTAAAACCTAAACAGCTTCAATTGTGAAAAAACAGGCCTTTTTTGGAAGAAAATGCCAAAGAGGACCTTCATTACACAAGAGGAAAGGCAATCCAGGACACAACCTTTGAAAGACAGGCTGACGCAAATTTTTCGTGCTAATCTAGTGGGATTTCAAGTAAAAGCCATTACTAGTGTCCCCTTCTGAAAATCCCAAGTGTTCGGGAAAAAAATTTTTGAAAGTAATTGTGTGTTTTTTTGGAAATCTAATAGTAAGCAGGTCACGAGGGAAATTTTCGTCGGTGGTTCAATAATGTTTTGGGCCCTAGTTGAAGGAGTATCCCTGGAAAAGAAATTGGTCTCAAGTCCTGTATAATGGACAATGCACCTGCCACCTCCAAATTTGGATGACCAATTTTCGAAGTTTGGTTCATCACAGTAAAGTTCTTGCCCCCAATACCACTCCTCTCCTCCAACCCATGGACCAGCGGGTTTTTGCAAACTTTAAAAAACCTACACAAAAGCAATTTTCACAGGGCTTGACTGTGACCAAGACATCACTTGACCCCCAAGGGAATTTGGAGAGAACATTTTAGCATCCTCCATTCATAACCCTTATAGGTAGGTTGGGAGGGGGTGACTACCAGGACTTTAACTCTGCCTGGAGAAAATTGTGGCCAGATTGTGTCGACAAGAGGGATTTTGGGAAAGGTTTTTGGGGTGACCCTAATGACCTTGCTGTTTAAAACAATTGTGGGGAAATGGGGAGTTCCATGGGTTTTGGGTGTGAGTTTGGGGTGTAAGAAATTTGGGGGAAGACCACAATGAAAGCTCACCCGAGGGGTGCAAGAGCTTTTAGCAGGAAAGCAAACATCGCACTCAAATTTTTGCGCAAGGAGAGGAAAGGGGATGGAAGAAGGGGCCTTCTTTAAAATTAAAAAGATTTTTACTATTGGGGGAAGATGGAAACTTTAGGAGAAACACACCCTAAAAAGGTTTTTGGGAAGCCAGGTTGGCAACAGGTACATGACAAAGCTTTGGGCCATTTTAGGGGAAATGTTAAAGAAAGCCCAAAAAACTCTCTCCACAGTTATTTTTCGGACAGGACTCCAGTGACTCTCAAGGTGTCTAGTGACTTAAGAAACAAGAAGAGAAGCAACCCCAGAAAAAAAAAATGGTCCCCAGGTGTTGAGGAAGGGATTTTCCCCCCTTCCAAACATAAACAAAACCACTCTCTCCTCCTCCTCCTCCGTCTCCCATACAAAGAAGAATCTCCAAAAAAGGAAGTGTTATGCTGTTAATTTTTTCATTCATCATTTTCCCATTGTATTGTTTAGTACTACATGTAATTTTAGGAACGGGTTAAAGTATTTACAATTTTTTCTTATGGGGGAAAATTTTTTCGAAATCGAAATTTCATTTATAGTAATGGCTCCAGAACGGATTAATTACAAAAACGGGGACCACTGTATATATATACGGGGGCCCCGAGTTTCGTGATTAACCCTTTTAGGGTCCATGCCTAGATCTCGGCTTTACGTTGAGGGTCCAAACCCTAGATCAAAGCCAAAATTTTTAGCGGCGTCAAATTTAGCGCAAGAAGGCTGGTAGGCCCCACATCTGAAAAAATGGGCTGGTGGTCGTGTGCCCATTATAGAAAAAATCTGGAAAAACCTCATGGGATTGTGAGAAACCCCCAAAATAGCTTATTTTTCAGCCCAGCGCAAGGGGAAGGCCCCACTCCCCACCCTCCCTGGGAATTTTGACTCTCCTCCACAAAATTACAGTTCTAAGACGAGGAAGTGGATCTGAAGGAATTCTTGGTTTTTTAACCATATGGTATCATTTTACCATAGGTACAATGGGGCCATGTCATACGTTGTATAGGACAATGGTACCATAGGTACAATGTAATTATATTCATGTACCAATGGTACATTATCCATATGGTCATTTTACAAATGGTCATTGTCTATGGTCAGGGCCCTAATGGAAAAATCGACTTTTTTTAGTTATCCTAGGTTCTCCAAACATACTGCTATCAGATAACGTGTAACTTTTAAATTTGTGTAAACCTAAATAAACTTTCATCCACATGTGCTTGATTTAAATTTTTCAGGTATACCAAATACGTTCATAGCTTACCATACATAGAAGCATGTGTGTAAAATTCTAGGATAACCCAGAAAAGTCAGGGTGAATTATTTCCATAGGGATCCCTGTATCTGTACCATATGGTACCCTGCACCATATAGTACCCTGCACCATATGGTATCCTGTACCATATGGTACCCTATACTATATAGTACAATGTACCATATGGTACCCTGTAACATATGATACCATGTACCATATGATCAGTAGGTGTTGATGCCACCAGGTACCAGCCAAGACTGAGTGACGACGCAAGCTAGCTAGTGACTCCGCAGTTTCCAAGACAAAGCGCTTTGTCATCCACCTCGAGTAACATGTCGAGTGGCTGTACATTTGTAAATATATAATAGAACATTGCTAATATACAACATTTTTGCATATTTTTGTTGTAAACAATTATTGTAAATGAAATAATGATGAAAATATTAGTGTGTTTATTGTGTTGAATACAACAGTACGCTATGGTATAACATACCATATGGTACAATAAACCATATGGTATCATTGTAACATATGGTACAATGTACCATAAGGTACATTGCACCATATGGTACCATAAGGTAACATTGCACCATGTACCATTGTATCATATGGTACCATTGTACCAAATGGTGCCATTGTACCATATTCTACCATATGGTACCATTGTATCATATGGTGCCATTGTACCATATGGTACCACTGTACCATATGGTACCATTGCAAATTACAGCACCATTGTACCATATGGTACTATATGGTACTGTTGTATTCAACACAATAACCGCACTAATATTTTCATCATTTTGTCTACAATAAACTTGTAAACAAGTTTTGTAAGCAATATAATGATAAACAAATTAGTGCAGTTATTGTGTTGAATACAATGAGTGTACACTTATACAATATACATTATATTGGCCTCACAGGCCAGAAATGTTAATAGAAAAAGAAAAAAATTAGAAAAATGAAAAAAGTATAAAAAAGTAAAATAAAAAAAAATGCAATTTTGCGGAAGTCGCTGATGTTGCTGCCACCCGGTTATTTTGGGTCAACTTCCCACCACTGTATCTCGGTAAGTACTGATCAGAATATTTTTTTTATTACCTTCACAAAAATATCATCTTTAATTCTGTAAGAATTTTTTTTTTTTTTTTTTTTTTTTTTTTTTTTTTTTTTTTTTTTTTTTTTTTTTTTTTTTTTTTCAAAATTTCTTGGACACTGGAGCACCCCTTCAGGTTTTGGCCTTGGACCCTGAAAGGGTTAATCTGTTCCAGAGAGTCTGCTGAATGTCGAAATTGCCAAATAGCAAAACCATTTTCCCCATAAGAAATAATGGAAATAAAATTAATCCGTTCCCGACACCCAAAAATATTAAAATAATTTTTTTTTTTTTTTTTTTTTTTTTTTCAAATTAAATAAAGATTTACACACTGAAAACAATGAGAAATCAAGTACATACATATAAAAAATGGGTGGATGGAAGACGGGAGGAGGGGATAGGAGGAAGGTGTACACTATTGTTTGGAAGAAGAATCTCCTTCCATTAGATGACTACAGGTATGAAGTCCTTATCTGGGGTTACTTCCCTTCTTTGTTTTTTAAAGACACTGGGAACAACTTGAGAGTCACTGGATCCCTGTCGTACAAAATATCTGTCCAGAGAACTCTGTTTCTGGTATTTCTTTAAGATTTGTCTAAAGTGGGACACAACACTATCATTGTACATGTTGCCAATATGGCCTGCAACAGTTTTGTTAGGGTGAAGTTCATCCATAAATGTTTGCACTTCAGTCCACTTTGTCCTTAATCTTTGAAGAAGGCACCTTCCTCCATCTCTTCCTCCTCCTCTGCAGCAATTTCCTGAGCTGTGATCTGTTGCTGTTGCAGATGAAGCTCTTGCAGCTCTGCAGTGGTTAGCTCTTCCCTGTGGTCCTCCACCGACTCTTCCACATCCTCGCCACTCACCTCCAACCCCAGGGACATCCCCAATGCCACAGTAGATTCCACAACTGGCATAGGCTCCTTAGGGTCAGCCCCAAACCCTTCAAAATCCCCCTCTATTGTACACATTCTGGCCACAATTTTCTCCAAGCAGAATTCCAAGTTCTGCAAGTCACTCCTTCCCAAGCCTTACCTATAAGGTTTATGCAAGTGAAGATATTGAAGTGATCTTTCCAGAACTCTCTTAGGGTCAGTTCAGTGTCTGAAGTCACTTCAAAGCACTTTTGAAACACTGCTTTGGTGTACAGTTTTTTGAAATTTGAAATGACCTGCTGGTCCATGGGCTAGATGAGAACAGTTGTATTAGGGGGCAAGAACTTCACCGTGATGAAACTAAACTCCTCCACTATTTGCTCTTCCAGGTCTGGAGGATGAGCAGGAGCATTGTCCATTACCAGGAGGCACTTGAGTGGCAATAACCTTTCCACTTCTTTGAGAATTTGCAATCTCTCTTTTGTAAGCATATCTACCCCTTTTGCAACAACAGCACACTTTATTTCCTTTCCCTTCACCACAATCGAAGTGATAGTTGAATGGGGTTTGCCATACATCCTGGCAGATTCTGTAACACGCACTCCGCTCTCGTATTTTTCAACGATTTCCTTCTTGAATTCGATTGTGTTCCTCATTTTCTTTACCAAAGGACTTGCACTAGCTTTCCTTGGGCCCATGGTGACTTATTTAGCAGTTGCAAGCACAAAAAACAATGGATTATTATGAAATGTATGAACCCGCGGGGTGATGGTCACGTGCTGGTAAACAATGGCACACAATGAGTGTAAGGTGCGGGAGACTGGCTGTTTGA
>NC_069402.1:109936923-109956665 GCF_026875155.1 Cherax quadricarinatus
TGTAGGCCCCCATCTTGTTTAAGTAGGGGCCCAATACTGGACGTTGTTCTCGATTTTGATTTGGCATAGGAGAAGAAATACTTTGGGTTTCTTTCGATTTATTTATGGCTTTTAGTTCTTCCCGCGATTCCTGACTCCTAAAGGATTCTTTTAGCTTAAGTTCGATGCTTGCTATTTCTCTGACCAGTGTCTCCCTACGCATTTCAGATATATTGACCTCTTTTAGCCGCTCTGTTATTCTTTTTCGTCGCCTGTAAAGGGAGCGCCTGTCTCTTTCTATTTTACATCTACTCCTCCTTTTTCTTAGAGGAATAAGCCTTGTGCATACATCGAGTCCCACCGAGTTAATCTGTTCTAGGCATAAGTTGGGGTCTGTGTTGCTTAGTGTATCTTCCCAGCTTATATCGGTTAGGACTTGGTTTACTTGGTCCCACTTTATGTTTTTGTTATTGAAGTTGAATTTGGTGAATGCTCCCTCGTGACTAGTCTCATTTTGTCGGTCTGGGGCTCCACGCATACATGTCTGAACCTCAATTATGTTGTGATCTGAGTATATTGTTTTTGATATGGTGACATTTCTTATCAGATCATTCATTGTTAGTGAAGATGAGGTCTAGTGTATTCTCCAGTCTAGTAGGCTCTATTATTTGCTGGTTTAAATTGAATTTTGTGCAGAGATTTTAAAAGCTCGTGCGAAGTGTGAGTTTTCATCAAAAGCTGCTTTCCTGGTGTTATTACTGCAACAATATTATTTGCTATATTCCTCATTTTAGGTGCCTTAAGTTGAAACCCCCCAGGAGCAAGATGTTGGGTGCAGGAGCTGGAAGATTTTCCAGGCAGTGGTCAATTTTTAACAGCTGTTCCTGGAATTGCTGGGATGTTGCATCCGGAGGCTTGTAGACTACCACAATGACTAGGTTTTGGTTCTCGACCTTTTTCTGCTAAAACTTCCACTACATCATTTGAGGCATTAAGCAGTTCTGTGCAAACAAGTGGGCTCTGCAATGTACAGGCCAACCCCCCCTTTTGCCTGTTCACTCTGTCACATCTGTATAGGTTGTAACCTGGGATCCATATTTCGTTGTCCAAGTGATCCTTTATGTGGGTCTCAGTGAAAGCCGTGAACATTGCCTTTGCCTCTGCAAGCAGTCCACGGATGAAAGGTATTTTGTTGTTTGTTGCTGGCTTTTGACCCTGTATATTTGCAAAGAAGAATGTTATCGGACTGGTGGTATTGTTGGTACTGGGGGGGGATTTTTTTTCCGGCATTAGTATCTGTATCTGTTGGTTTGGAGTGGAGGCCATCGACTGTGGTTCCACTCCAGGAATGACTGGATTTGGTGTACGATTTCTGCCATTTCCTGCCAGTTTTTTTTCCTTCCTGGCACTAAAAAACCTCTCCCTCTTGAGTGGCTGTGGCTACCCAGGTTTTCCCATGGCCTGGATGTTTTGTATCTTTTTGTCCCCTTTAGATGGTATGCCTGGCAATTTAAGTTATAGCAGAGTCTTTCCTGTACTGAAGAGGTGGGAGAGGAAGACATCTACAGAGACGAAGCCAGGACTAAGATTCATACAAGGAAAGTTGTGTATTAGAGAGGATTCAAATAGACGGCGACTGTTACAGTTGGAAGTAGGGAAGACAGTTTTAGCAGAAGACCAATCAATAGGATGGCTGTGATCTCTGACATGACAGAACAGAGCATTGTTAGTGTCGGCAAGCCTAACACTGTTTTTGTGCTCCCTAAGTCTGTCAGAAAGAGATCTACCAGTTTCTCCAAAATATTGAAGAGGACAGGAGGAGCAAGAAATAGAGTAGACACCAGGAACATCTGTAGATGGAGGAGAGGTATGAACGAGATTAGTGCGAAGAGTGTTAGTCTGGCGGAAAGTAAGCTTGATGTCTAAGGGACGGAGAGAACTGTTGAGATTAGAAAGACCGGAAATGTAGGGAAGGCAGAGGACAGAAGAGTTCCCAGGAGTAGAGAGTTTGGGAGAGAAGAAATTACATTTAGCACGTGAGAGGGCAGAGTCTATGAAATGGGAAGGCTAGTCAAGACGGGAAAACGAATTATGAAGAGTGGAAATTTCTGCTGGAAGGAACTGAGGATCACAGATGTGGAGGGCATGGAGAAAAAGGGAAATAAGAACACTTTTCTTGACAGGGGAAGCATGATAGGAAAAGTAGTGAATGTACCTGCCACTGTGCATAGGTTTACAGTAAACGGAAAAGGAAAAAACCTGTATCTGAGCGGTGGACATGGACATCAAGAAAAGGAAGCAAGGAATTAGATATCCATTCAGCTTTAAACTTCCATTATATTAATGGAAGTTTAATCCGTTCCTGAGAGCTCATCGTAAACCAAAATTATCGGAAAGCGAATCAATTTTCCCCATAAGAAATAATGGAAATCAAATTAATCCGTGCAAGACACCCAAAAGTATGAAAAAAAACTTTTACCACATGAAATATTAAGTTTAATGAAGATCTGGTGATGATTGATGGGATGGGAGGAGGGGAGAGTGTTGAAGTTTTTAATGTTTAGAAGGGGAATCCCCCTCCATTAGGACTTTAGGTAGCAAGTCCTTTTCCGGGGTTACTTCCCTTCTTCTTTTAATGCCACTAGGACCAGCTTAAGAGTCACTGGACTTTTGTCGCACAACATATCTGTCCATAGAGGCCTGTACCTCTCGTTCCTTTATGACTTTCCTAAAGTGGTTCACAACATTGTCAGTGTACAGGTTGCCAACACGGCTTGCAGTAGCTGTGTCAGGGTGATTTTTATCAAAAAAGGTTTGCACTTCAAGCCACTTTGCACACATTTCCTTAATTTCAATAGTCATTAGCAGCCTTGGTCTCAATGGGTTGGCACTAGAGGCTTTCTTGGAGCCCATGGTGACTTATTTTGCAGAAACAAGCACCAAAAACAGTGATAACATGGATAATATAGAATGTACCGAATGTATCCTTAGATGCGCACACACTGGCTGGCTTGTAAACACTGGACACGTCTCGTATGAATCTTATCGCATACCGGGTTTTGTAACGGGAACTGAGGCAAATTTTTTGCGATAAAATGCTTTGGATTTATCGGATACCGATGGCTTCACGAACTGGGGGTCCACTGTATATACAGTGGACCCCCGAGTTTCGTAAGCATCGACTTTCGTGAAATCCGACTTTTGGCAAGTTTTTTTGGCAAAATTTAGCCTCGTAGTTTGTGACTGAACTCGTGATTCTTCAACTGTCCGGTACCCGTCCGCCCGTCACCGATCAAACAAAGCCAGTCTCCCGCACCATTCACACTCATTGTGTGCCATTGTTTACCAGCACGTGACCATCACCCCGCGGGTTCATACATTTCATAATAATCCATTGTTTTTTGTGCTTGCAACTGCTAAATAAGTCACCATGGGCCCAAGGAAAGCTAGTGCAAGTCCTTTGGTAAAGAAAATGAGGAACACAATCGAATTCAAGAAGGAAATCGTTGAAAAATACGAGAGCGGAGTGCGTGTTACAGAATCTGCCAGGATGTATGGCAAACCCCATTCAACTATCACTTCGATTGTGGTGAAGGGAAAGGAAATAAAGTGTGCTTTTTGTTGCAAAAGGGGTAGATATGCTTACAAAAGAGAGATTGCAAATTCTCAAAGAAGGGGAAAGGTTATTGCCACTCAAGTGCCTCCTGGTAATGGACAAGGGCCTCCTGCTCATCCTCCAGACCCCTGGAAAGAGCAAATAGTGGAGGATTTTAGTTTCATCACGGTGAAGTTCTTGCCCCCTAATACAACTTTTTCTCATCTAGCCCATGGACCAGCGGGTCAGCTTTCAAATTTCAAAAAACTGTACACCAAAGCATGTTTTCAAAGTGCTTTGAAGTGACTTCAACACTGAACTGACCCTAAGAGAGTTCTGGAAAGATCACTTCAATATCTTCACTTGCATAAACCTTATAGGAAAGGGCTTGGGAAGGAGTGACTTGCAGAATTTGGGAAATTCTGCTTGGAGAAAATTGTGGCCAGAATGTGTACAAAAAGAGGGGGTTTTTGAAGGGTTTGGGGCTGACCCTAAGGAGCCTATGCCATTTGTGGAATCTACTGTGGCATGGGGATGTCCCGGGGGTTTGGAGGTGAGTGGCGAGGATGTGGAAGAGTCGGTGGAGGGACCACGGGGAAGAGCTAACCACTGAGAGCTGCAAGAGCTTCATCGCAACAGCAACAGATCACAGCTCAGGAAATTGCTGCAGAGGAGGAGGAAGAGATGGAGGAAGGTGCCTTCTTCAAAGATTAAGGACAAAGTGGACTGAAGTGCAAAACATTTATGGATGAACTTCACCCTAACAAAACTGTTGCGGGCCCCATATTGGCAACATGTACAATGATAGTGTTGTGTCCCACTTTAGACAAATCTTAAAGAAATACCAAAACAGAGTTCTCTGGACAGATATTTTGTACGACAGGGGTCCAGTGACTTCAAGTTGTTCCCAGTGTCTTAAAAAAAAGAAGGGAAGTAACCCCCCGATAAGGACTTCATACCTGTAGTCATCTAATGGGAAAGGGGATTCTTCTTCCAAACAATAGTTAACCTTCCTCCTATCCCCTCCTCCGTCTTCCATCCACCCATTTTTTATATGTATGTACTTGATTTCTCATTGTTTTCAGTGTGTAAATCTTTATTTAATTTGAAAAAAAAAAAAAAAAAAAAAAAAAATTATTTTAATATTTTTGGGTGTCGGGAACGGATTAATTTATTTCCCTTATTTTTTTATGGGGAAAAATGGTTTTGCTATTTGGCAATTTCGACATTCAGCAGACTCTCTGGAACAGATTAACCCTTTCAGGGGCCAAGGCCAAAACCTGAAGGGGTGCTCCATGTCCAAGAAATTTTGAAAAAAAAAAAAAAAAAAAAAAAAAAAAAAAAAAAAAAAAAAAAAAAAAAAAAAAAAAATTCTTACAGAATTTTAAAAATGATATTTTTGTGAAGGTAAAAAAAAAAAATATTCTGATCAGTACTTAAACCCAGATTTCAGTGGTGGGAAGTTGACCCAAAATAACCGGTGGCAGCAACATCAGCGATTCCGCAAAATTGCATTTTTTTTTATTTTACTTTTTTATACTTTTTTCATTTTTCTAATTTTTTCTTTTTCTAAACATTTCTGGCCTGTGAGGCCCAAAATAATGTATATTTTATAAGTGTACACTCATTGAATTCAACCAAAACTGCACTAATTTGTTTATCATTATATTGCTTACAAAACTTGTTTACAAGTTATTGTGACAAAATGATGAAAAAATTAGTGCGGTTATTGTGTTGAATACAACAGTACCATATAGTACCATATGGTACAATGGTGCGTTTAATTTTTCAATGGTACCATATGGTACAGTGGTACCATATGGTACAATGGCACCATATGATACAATGGTACCATATGGTAGAATATGGTACAATGGCACCATTTGGTAAAATGGTACCATATGATACAATGGTACAAGGTGCAATGTTACCTTTATGGTACCATATGGTGCAATGTACCTTATGGTACATTGTACCATATGTTACAATGATACCAATGGTTTAAATTTTACCATATGGTATGTTTTTACCATAGCGTACTGTTGTATTCAACACAATAAACACACTAATATTTTCATCATTATTTTATTTACAATATTGTTTACAACAAAAATATGCAAAAATGTTGTATATTAGCAATGTTCTATTATATATTTAAAAAATGTACAGCCACTCGACATGTTACTTTGAGGTGGATGACAAAGCGCTTTGTCTTGGAAAATGCGGAGTCACTAGCTAGCTTGCGTCGGGCACTCAGTCTTGGCTGGTACCTGGTGGCATCAACACCTACTGATCATATGGTACATGGTATCATATGTTACAGGGTACCATATGGTACATTGTACTATATAGTATAGGGTACCATATGGTACAGGATACCATATGGTGCAGGGTACTATATGGTGCAGGGTACCATATGGTACAGATACAGGGATCCCTATGGAAATAATTCACCCTGACTTTTCTGGGTTATCCTAGAATTTTACACACATGCTTCTATGTATGGTAAGCTATGTAACTGTATTTGTGTATACCTGAATAAACTTACTCAAGCACATGTGGCATCGTAAGTTTATTTAGGTATACACGAATAAAGTTACACAGATTATCATGCATAGCAGCATATGTTTGGAGAACCTAGGATAACTAAAAAAAGTCAGACTTATTTCCATTAGGGACCCTGTACCATACTGTACAATGTACCATATTGTACAATGTACCATATGGTATAATGTACCATATGGTACAATGTACTATATAGTACATTGTACCATATGGTACCATTGTACCATATACAACTGTATGACATGGCACCATTGTACCATATGGTACAATGATACCATATGGTTCAAAACCATAGAATTCCTCTTCAGATCCACTTCCATCAGTCTTAGAACTGTAAGTTGTGAAGAGGAGAGTCAGAATTCGCCAGGAGAGTGAGTGGGGAGTGAGAGCTTCCTTGCCGCTAGGCATGATAAATAAAGCTACTTTGGCGGCATTCTCACAATGCCATGCAGGTGTCCAGATTTTTTCTATAATGCGCACACTGACCACCCAGACCCATTCTTTCAGATGTAGGCCTACCAGCCTTCTTGCGCTAAATTTGACGCCGCTAGAATTTTGGCGTAGATCTATGGTTTGGACCCTCAACGTAAAGCCGTAGATCTATGGCATGGACCCTGAAAGGGTTAATCACGAAACTCGGGGGTCCACCGTATATATATACAGTGGTCCCTCGTTTTTCGTAATTAATCCGTTCCTGGAGCCATTACTATAAATGAAATTTACGATTTACGAATCAATTTTCCCCATAAGAAATAATGTAAATACAATTAATCCGTTCCTGAAATATACATGTAGTACATAAACAATACAATGGGAAATGATGAATGAAACATTAACAGCATAACACTTACCTTTATTGGAGATTCTTCTTAGTGTATGGGAGACTGGAGGAGGAGGAGGAGAGAGTGGATTGTTTATAGTTTGGAAGGGGAATCCCCTTCCATCAACACCTCAGGTACCATTTGCTTTTCTGGGGTTGCTTCTCTTCTCTGTTTCTTAATGTCACTAGGACCACCTTGAGAGTCACTGGAGTCCTGTCTCGCAAAATAACTGTGGAGAGAGCTGTTTCTGGCATCTCTTTAACACTTCCCTAAAATGGCCCAAGACTTTGTCACTGTACATGTTGCCAACCTGGCTTGCAACAACCTTGTTAGGGTGATGTTTCTCCATAAAGCTTTCCATCTTACCCCACATAGTAAAAATCTCTTTAATTTCTGAAGAAGGCACCTTCTTCCATCTCTCTTCCTCCTCCTCTGCAGCAAGATTCTGAGCTGCGATGTGTTGCTCTTCCTGCTGAAGCTCTTGCAGCTCCTCAGTGGTGAGCTCTTCATTGTGGTCTTCCCAATTCTTCCACATCCTCCAAACTCACATCCAACCCCATGGAACTCCCCAGTGCCACAATTGATTTTACAAAAAGACATAGGTTCATTAGGGTCAGTCCCAAATCCTTCAAAATCCTCTTGTCGACACAATCTGGCCACAATTTTCTCCAGGCAGAGTTCAAAGTCCTGGGAGTCACTCCCTCCCAAGCCATACCTATAAGGGTTATGCAATGGAGGATGCTGAAGTGTTCTCTCCAAAATTCCCTTAGGGTCAAGTGAGTGTCTGTGGTCACAGTCAAGCACCTGTGAAACATTGCTTTTGTGTAGAGTTTTTTAAAGTTTGCAATAACCTGCTGGTCATGGGTTGGAGGAGAGGAGTGGTATTCGGGGGCAAGAACTTTACTGTGATGAACCCAAACTCCTCGAAAATTAGGTCATCCAAGTTTGGAGGATGAGCAGGTGCATTGTCCATTACTAGCAGGCACTTGAGATCCAATTTCTTTTCCAGGAGATACTCCTTCACACTAGGGCCAAACACTTCATTGAACCACTCGACAAAATTTCCCTCGTGACCCTTGCCTTACTATTAGATTTCCAAAACAAAACACAATTTACTCTTCTTTACATTTTTTTCCTGAACACTCTGGGATTTTCAGAATGGTTTTACATAGTAATGGCTTCACTTTGAAATCCCCACTAGAAATTAGCACAGAACATTAGCGTCAGCCTGTCTTTCAAAGCTTGTGCCCTGGCTTGCCTTTTCCTCTTGTGTAATGAAGGTCCTCTTTGGCATTTTTTCCAAAAGAGGCCTGTTTTGTCACAATTGAACGCTTGTTCAGGTTTCAGTCCTTCAGCCTCTATGTACTCCTGGGATTCATGCACATATTTTTCAGCCGCCTTGGGGGTCCGAATGGCAGCCTCACCACACTGTGTATGCCAGTACGGTTTTTAAATCTCTCAAACCAGACTTTGTGGCCTTAAATTCACTCACATCACCACTATTTGCAGGCAATTTCTTTACCAAATCTTCATGAACTCTGCCTTTTCAAAATAAATCGAATCATAAGAGTACCCCCCTGCTAATTGTTTCTCTTTACCCCACCTTAAAAACTTCTAAAACCTTTTCGAGTCTGGTGATCTCTTTTTTGTCGATAGTTACCCCCTTTGCAAAACGCGTCCTTTTTTTCCTTTTTTTGGCCATTGGAACATAAGGTTGTGTAGGGTTTCTTATACATCTGGAAGTTCGGCCAACTTTTCCCACTTTCATATTTTCAATGTGGTTTTTTTAAAATTTCAATCGTTTTTCTCACCTTCTTCCCAAGGGTTTGGCATTGGAGCTTTTTTTGGACCCCTGGTGTTATTTGTATTGCAACACTAAAATAAATAAAAATTTTTATAAATATTTCGTGGAGCACGTGAGGGGACTTCGTCATGGAAAAACAATCCCAGGCTGGCTGCCCCCCGGCTCATCCCGTGGGTACCGCCCGGCGAACTAGCTCGCGATTAAACCCTTGAAAAGGAGTCCTGTTTATACGAAAATACCCCTATGACGGGAAATTTTTTGTTTGCCGGGGAACTCAAAAGGGGGGGACCACTGTAGTAATAATATCAGGGGCCCCCCGCATCCCCGGACGATTGCATAATGTCAACCCGCTACTGGAAGCTTTGACGCAAAAAATTTTTCCCTCGATACCCCCCCAAAAACCCCGCCACCCCCCCTTCGCCCGAGACCGCCCAAATGTGCGGCCGGCCCAGCCTCTTTTTTTCCGCCGGGGGCTTGTTTACAGCCAGCCTCCGCGGTAACACCAACATACAATGGGAATATTTTGATTTTCAGTGTTTTCGGTGCTTACTGGAAAAAAGTGACCGGGCCCCAAAAAGCTTCTATTTCCCAACCTATAGCAATAAGGGTTAGAAATTCCCAATAGAGAAAGAAAGAGATCTTGAAGATGAAAGTGGAGTCTTTTCGCCGACCGGTCGGTTTGACAAAAACCCCAAAATCAACCTCTTACTATTGGGGGCACAGAAAGGCAATCAAGGAAGTGTTCTTTCCAAGGTTTTTAACTGTGTTTCAAAACAGGTGCAAGTGATGGAAGTGTTGAGAGCCTATTGTGTGGATAAAATAAAAACGCTAGAGGAGATAGGGTTTCTCAACGTCATAAGCGAAAAGGCAGGAAGTTGCAGAGGATTTTAAATTAAAAAAGGCCCGAAATAGTGATGATGTGAGGAATTTAGGCCAGCAAAGGTTGGTTTTGAAGATTTAAACCCCCTTTGGGGCGACAGGCCCCCTCCCAAAAAATCATTCTCGGGGCGGCCAAATTTAAAAAAAAAAAAAAAATTTTTTTCTTTATGAAAAATAGAGAATCTTTTCCCGATCATAAAGACACCAAAAGTTTGAAATTTGATAGAAAACTTACGGAATTATGCTCTCGCAAAGCTAGCGGTCTCGGCGATGTTTACGCATCGGTGATTTTGCCCACTTTGAGCCCCATTTTCGGCCAATTTCACTGTACTAGTCGACAAAAAACATGAATATTTCGCTAGAACTCCATTTTTTCTATCGAATGGGTGCAAGAAACCACTCATTTATGAAATTCAATTATCCAGTACAGTGGTCAGAATTTAGCAATTTTGCCAATTTCACACAAATTTCAAAAGATGCCAATTTCCGAATAGGGTCCAGAATAAACAAGAAAGACATTCTTGGCACTAAAATGACATTTCCTCTAGTCATTAGTCATGTCTCAAGGCCCCTCTTATATTCTTTTGCTTTCCACTTTGAATTTTTTATTTTCACAAAAAAATATAAGATTTACTGTTATGCAGACTACTGCATTAGTGTAAAAAATGGTATAAAATTATTGGTGCACTTGTGAAAGAATATTAGACTCACCAGTTGACGTGTATTGCACTCTTGGCACGATTTGTTTACTTTTGAAGTTTGGTAAAAATCGAACATTTCTGCTTACTTTGAGCTCAATTTCAAGGCACCTTTCTTTGTAAACACAGTCAAAATCATCTCAATTTCTATAATATGTCTTCCATTCTATAAAACGAGACCAAGAAACTAGAATCAACAATAAATACCATACGAAAATACACTGCAAAGTCGCTGATTTATTAAAAAAAATGGTCAAAGTTTTTTTTTTCTCATTATGCACTGTGTGCTGCAGGATTTTTTTTAGACTGTGCACACTGACCATTAGACCCATTCTTTCATATGAAGGCCTACAGCTTTCTCCCACTAGATTTGAGGCCGCTAGAATTTATGAGTACTAGTACGTCAAAAACCCCTACGCGTAGACGTACTAGTACGACGAAATCCTCAAAGGGTTAAGAAGCGTAGTGGCATACATAGTGTGATAAGGCATGGTGAGGCTGCCAGTTGGACCACAAAGCGGCTGAAAAATATGTGCAGGAATTTAAGGAGTGCATAGACAGTGAAGGACTGAAACCTGAACAAGTGTTTAATTGTGATGAACAGGCCTGTTTTGGAAGAAAATGCCAAGCAGGACCTACATTACTCAGGAGGAAAAGGCACTCCAGGACATAAGCCTATGAAAGACAGGCTTACTTTTTTGATGTGTTCCAATGCTACTGGTGATTGCAAAGTGAAGCCTTTATTAGTGTATCATCTGAAACTCCAGACCGTTCAGGCAAAAGAATGTCCTAAGGAAAATTTGTGTGTGCTGTGGAGGGCAAACAGTAAGGCATGGGTCACTGGGGATTTTTCTTGACTGGTTACACCATGCATTTGCCCCAATGTGAAAGTTTACCTAACTGAAAGAAATTAGAACTTAAGTGCCCCCTGGTGTTAGACAATCCCCCTGGTCATCTCCCAGACGTGGCAGAGGGGACTTTATGGGGACATGAAATTCATTAAGGTGAAGTTTTTGCCTCCTAATACCACTCCTCTCCTGCAGCCCTGGACCAGCAGGTTATTGCAAACTTCAAAAAAACTGTACACAAAAGCTCTTTTTGAAAGGTGCTTTGTAGTGACCTCAGAAACTCAATGATCTAAGGGGACTTTTGGAGAGATCACTTTAATATCCTCAATTGTATAAACCTTATAGGTAAGGCTTGGGAGGGAAGTGACTAAGAAGACCTTGAATCTGCTTGGAAGAAACTGTGGCCAGAATGTGTAGACAAAAGGAATTTTGAAGGGTTTGAGGCTAACCCTGAGAGGAGTAGCCAGTTGAGGAATCAATTGTGGCATTGGGGAAGTCCTTGGGGGTTTGGGGGTTAGTGGGGATGATGTGGAAGAGTTGGTGGGGGAGGACAATGAAAAAACTAACCACTGATGAGCTGATAGATCAACTTCAACAGCAAAAGGCCAGACCTGAGGAAAAATGGTTCAAGGAGGGGAGAGGGGAAATTTAGGAATTGCTACTACAAAGATTAAGGAAAATCTGTGCAATGTGGCTGAAAATGCAAACCTTTATGGATGAAAATCACCCTCACACAGCTATTGCAAGCCGTGTGGTGACTATTACACTGACAATTTTTGTGAAAAACTTTAGGGAAGTCCCTAAAGGAACGAGAGGTACGGCCACTATGGACAGATTTGTTGTGCGAAGAAGTCCAGTGACTTGAAGCTGGTCCTAGTGGCATTAAAAGAAGAAGGGAAGTAACCAGAAAAGGACTCGACACCTCAAGTCTTAATGGAAGGGGATTCCCCCTTCTAAACACTAACACTCTCTTCCCCTCCTCCCATCCCTCAATCATCACCAGATCTTCAATAAAAGTAAGTGTCATGTAATTGTGCATGCCTTTTTCAGTTTGTGTGTATTAAAATTAACATTTCATGTGGTAAAAATTTTTTTTTCATACTTTTGGGTGTCTTGCACGAATTAATTTGATTTCCATTATTTCTTATGGGGAAAATTCATTCGCATACCAAACATTTCGCATAACAATGAGCCCTCTTGCACGGATTAAGGTCGCTATGCGGGGGTCCACTGTATACTATATATGTCGTGCCGAATAGGCAAAATTTGTGATCTTGGCTTAAATAGCAACGTTCATCTTGCCATATAGGAGAAGTAAAAATTTGTGTATGCAATAATTTCACCAAAATCATTCTGAACCTAACGAAAAAATATATTTCACTGTGTTTGTTTAGTATTAAATTACTGTAAACAAATCTAAAATATATTTAGTTGGGTTAGGCTAAAATAAATTGCTCTTGTTATAATAAGTTTAGGTAAGTTTTCTAAGATTCTTTTGGTGCAAAATTAAAATTTTTTTTACTTTACATTAATGAAAAAATAATCTTTAAAACGTATAAAAAAAAATTTCGAAGGTTTAAATTTTAAATGAGTTTTATAATTGACCATTTTTAAAAATATTCGGACGATAAGTTAATGTATAACAGGGGGCCCCCGTTAACGATCCCCCCCAATGGGGCCAAATTAGAAATGTATTTATGTAAGTGAGTTTGTCGTGTATTTTGGGGGTCAAAATGAACAAATTATTACAATTTTCCCTTATGGGAAAAAAATCGGTCAGTATGGCACCGAACATACTTCTGGAATGAAAAATATCGTTTTTTCGGGGGCCCTGTATTTTAAAAAATTATATATAATATATAATATATATATATATAAAATTAAAAATTTATATATTTTATATTATTTATATATTTATATAATTAATATATAATTATAATATATATTTACTTTTAATATATATAAATATATATTATATTTATATATATATATATATATATATATTTTAATATATATATTTATATATTTTTATTTTTATTTAATTTTATTTTTTTTTTTTTTTTTTTTCAAAAAGTCGGCCGTCTCCCCCCGGGGCGGGGGTGCCCAAAAAAAGAAAGAAAATCCCCAAAAAAAAAATATTTTCATCATTTCAACACTTTCACCACACTCGCACATTTCCACTTTTTTGAAAGAGGTGCTCAGAATCAACAGTCAAAAGCAAAACATAAAAAGATAAAAACATATCCCTAAAAAATCCCAATACCAAAACCCCCCCTTTAAAGTGCGGCATTGTATTCCCCATTTCCAGGCCCAAAGTCCGATATTAAAAAAACCGGTTTCCTAATCCCTTCACTAAATATTCCCCTGCTCACCCCCACAGATGTCAGGCCCCAAGTACCATTCGTTCCATTCACCCCTATCTAACACGCTCAGCACGTTGCTGGAAGCCCAAGCCCTTCCCCACAAACCCCCTTTTTCCCCCTCTCTCCAAACCCTTTCAGGACGACCCCTACCCCCCCTTTCCCCTATAGATTTTATGCTTTCCATGTCATTCTATGTGATCATTCTTTTAAAATGACCAAACCACCTCAACAACCCCTCTTTGCCCCTGATAATACTTTTTTTAAATCCAACCTTCTCTAATTTCCCACTCCGAATTTTCTGCATTTTTTACACCAACCTTCCCCTTAAAACGGGACATCCCCGCTGCCCCCAACCGCCCTCCTGCTGCTTTTTACCACCCAAGTTTCACCCCCTATAAAGTGTTGGTATCTATATTTTTCATTTCCCTTCTTTCCCTCCTAGATAACGTTTTTTTGACCACTTACCTCAACGCACCCCACCTTTTTTTCCCTCATAAAATTCTATGAAAAACCCTATCCTTCAAAAATCATCCGCCGACACGTAAACCCCCCCAAAGTATCTGAAAAATTCACTTCTTCATACTCCTCCCCCCCAATTTGATATCCAATTTTTTTTTAAATCTAAAAACCCCCCCCTCTCCCCTTAATTTTTTCTATGTTACTTTCAATTTTCTACCACACACTTTCCCAAAACTCATCCCAAACCCTTTTTGAAATTTTTCTTTAGAATCCCCCCATAAGCCAGTATCTCGCAAAAGAAAACTTGTCAATTCCCCATTTTGTTTGATTCCCCAAATTTTTCCCCCCCTCTCCAAACCCCCTAGCAATTATTTCCCTTTTAAAAAACCCCATCTATAAATATTTTAAAACAACCATGGTGACATTACACATCCTGTCTAAGCCCTATTTTACGGGAAGTAGTTCCCCCTTTCTCACACCTAACCTGAGCCTCACTATTCAAAAAACTCTTTACAGCATTTAATAACTTCCACCTTTTATTTATTGAAAACATCTGCCACTTTGCCCCCTCTATCCACTTATCATATCCTTTTCTAAATCCATAAATCAATAAAACTTCCCTTCTTTATCTAAAAAATGTTCCATTATGCTTAAAGTAAACACCGATCTACACACCCCCTCCCCACTCTAAACCCCCTTGCTCATCCGCAACCTACATTCTGTTTTTCCCTCTATTCTTTCAATTAAACCCCTACCGTACATTTTTTCCTGGTATATCGTAGCTTTTTCCTCTTAATTTTTTTACAGTCTTTTTTGTCCCCTTTTCCCTTTTATAAAGGGACTATACATGCTCTCTGCCATCCCTAGGTACCTTTCCCCCTCTTTCTACATTTTTTTAAACAAAGTCCAACCACCCCAAACTTTCCCCCCCCTGCTTTTAACATTTTGTCATGACCCCATCATTCCAGCTTTTTTCCCCCCTTTAATTTTAGTAATCTCACGACCCCCCCCACACTTACTTCTCTCTTCTTCACCCCAAAAAAGATGGTAACCTCCCTGACCATGCATGAAATTACTGCCTTGTTTTTTTCCCTTAACTTTTAAAATTTCCCTCAAAAAATTCTCCCCATTCCCCCAATACCCCTTTCCCCCATCTATAACCCCCCACTTGTTTTAACTGAAAAATCCTTTTTTCCCCTAGGCTTTTTTAAAACTTTTTTAATCCCAAAATTTTTCTTTTTTTCATTAAAAATTTTCTTGACTGCTTCCCCACCTACTCTGTTTCCCCTTTTGCACTCTTCCCCACTCTCTTTACCTTTCTTTTACCCCCAAAATATTTGCTCTTTTAAAACATTCGCTTGTAAAAACCTTCAAAGCACCTTTTTTCTTTTACCCCTTTACTTCATCATTCCCCTTTCACTCCTTTCTCCTGCCCCACCCTCCTAAAACCCACAAATTCTCCCCCACATTCTAATACTGCTTTTTTAAAAAACTATTCCAACCCCTTAACCCCCCATTTCCCATCTTTGCCTACCCCCCTTTCTGCAAAGTGCTTATATCTCCCCCAAAACTTTCCCCCTTAGTTTAACACTTTCACCTCCTCTTATTTTTTGACCTTCCTTTTTTCCCATTCCCCTTTTACTCTAACTGTAGTTTCAATAAATAATGACCGATATATCGTTGCCCCTCTATAAACTTCATCCTGGATACCATAACCTTTTTCCCCAATACAAAATTTAATAAACTATATTTTAAAATTTATATATATATATATAATTATATATATACAGGGGGGCCCCACTTATACGGAGGTTGGGTTTCCCAGGTACCCCCCGTAAAGCGGAAATCCCGTAAAGTGGAACCCCTTTTTTTCCATTTAAAGGGCATACAAACACTAGATAAAAAAGTTTACAAAACAATATTAATTTTGAAATAAAACCCAGCATAAAAAACAAAAAAAAGGTACTACACACAAGTGCATCATTATTACCAAAAATTTTTATAGTTTTAATCGGGTGAACAAGTGTATTTATTGTAAGAAATAAAGTGTGGTTTTGTATTGTAATAGCCTCACCGGGCCCCCACCCAACATACTATTCATGTTTTTAAGACCCGAGCGATAAAATTATATACAGTTCACTCATTATTTTCCTTAAAATATTTGTAGTTTTAAATGTAGGGTGGGGAGTAAGTAAATAGATAAAAGAAAAAATGAGAGAGAGAAAGAATGAATACATGAGGGGGGGCAGGCGCGTTATGAAAAAAAAACAGGGGAAGGTAATTTTTGTAAAAAAAACGAAATGTAACGTCGGTTTTGTGTAAAAGTTACTTTGAAAGGGTTTCTCTAATTGATACGGAAAATTTAATAAAGAAAAAACACTCCCATTCCAGTAACATCTTTGAAAGGAATGAAATCTGAGTGAAGGCAAGGGAAAAGTCACAGATTTTTTTGGGGTTATCCTAGGTTCTCTACAGTATTTTGTTATGTATGAAATTTTATTTTTAAATGTTTTGTGTATACCGAAAAAAAATTTTAATACATAGAAAGGAAAATTTTCTACAGTTACCCCAGTAACACATTTACTTTATGTTAGAATTAGAGAAAATGTTATTCTTGCCGTCACTTGTACAAGTTTGTGGCTCCCACATCTTATATTTATGTTTATTTTTTTCTTTGGGGTGTATTTATCTCTTTTTAGTTATGTAGTGTTTATTATAATTTTTAAAAAAATTCATGGGGGTTAATGAAAATGTGTATATTAACGTAATATACACATTTAAATGATCAGTATGTAAGTTTATTTGGTACAGGTATAATAAGTATAATTATCAGAGTTATTAAAATATGAAAAAACTTTTTAAAAACATTTTAAATTTTTTGGGGTTTCCAGACAAAAGGGAGACTTAGTGTTACGGTCTGGAGAATGTAAACAAACGGGTGGGGGACGGGGACCCTATTAGAAAGTCAGGGGGGGGGAGCCGTATAGTGAGTTTTGGCTAATTTGAAATGTCCGTTTAGCGGAACCCGTTTTAAAACGGAACGCCCTAAGCGGGGGCCCCCCGTATAAATTTTTTATATATATTTAAAATATAATATATATATATATTATATATATATATATATATATATATTATATTTATATATATATATGCAAAAAGATCACGTAACAGGGGATTTCAGAATATGCAAAAAAAACCACTTGAAAAATTTGTTGGGGTATGCAGACCGGGTGGGGGGGAGAGGGAGGGGGTTTTTTATAGGAAATATGACACTAATTCAAATTTATGGGGAGGTAGTTGGCTGGTAGACACAACCATCCAGGAGGGTACTACCATCCTGCCAAGTGAGTGTAAAATGAAAAACCCCGTAATTGTTTTACATGATGATGGATTGTGGTGTCTTTTTTTGTCCAAACAGCAAGATTTAGGTTTGTTTTGCTCTTCTAAAACACTTAGGGCACACTAAACATAAATGTTGGCTATAATACACACACACCCCTCTGGGTTTTTTTCTATTTTCTTTTAGTTCTTGTTCTTGTTTATTTCCTTTATCCCCTGGGGAAATGGAAAAGAATTTTTCCCCGTAAGAATGCGGTTGTAAGAGGCACAAAATGCCGGGGGCAAGGGCCCCAGTAACTCCTTCTCCTTATAAAATTTTTTAAATTTTAAAAAAAGAAACTTCCATTTTTTTTTTTTTGGGCACCCCCCCTGGTGGGGTATGGCCCGGGTTTTTTGAAAAAAAAAAAAAAAAAAGCTCTACGGGTTATTTATCTATCACAATTAAAATAATATGCATAAACACATTTCCCCCTTAAACGTCCAAATGTATATGTAAAATTTTCTCGCGTGCCCCCCCAAAGTATATATACATTTTATTTGTATTTTTTCAGCAGGGGCAAAAGGCCGGTCGTCTAGACATGAGAGAAAGGGTGTGCGCACTCAGTGGCGCCATATGAAAAAAATTGGGGATGCCTGGGGCCCACATGCTTTTTTTCCCATAAAAAAAATTTTTTTTTTTTCAAAAAAATTCGGGGCGCTGGCAGGTGAATATATATACGTTTGGGTTTAACCCCTTTGACTGTTGCAACCCTAAACCTGGGTGTCCCTGGGGTTGCAAAATTTTAAAAAAAAAAAAAAAATTATTTTTTCTTTTGAAATGAAGAGAAACTTTTCCCGATTGAAAGACACCAAAAAAAAAGAAATTTGATGGAAAAAATGCGGAAATTTCGCTCTCGCGAAGTTGCGACCCTGCATATTTACAAATCGGCGATTTTGCCCCCCTTTGGCCTATTTTTTGGGAATTCCCTTATTCCCTCAAACCAAAAATCTACTATTTTTTCAAACTCCATTTTTTCCATCGATGGAGTACAAAAACTGCCCATTTACCCATTTAATACCCAATAAAATTTTCAGAAATTTTTCAATTTGGCAATTTTTAGAAATTTAAAAAAAATGACAATTTTAAAATAAGGACCAAATGAACAATGAGACATTCCCGGGTCTAAAAAAACATTTTCTTTTTTCAGCAGTTATGTCTCCGGCCCTGTATTTTCTCTTGCTTTTTTTTTGAAATTTTATTCAAACAAAAAAATAAAGATTTACTGTTAGCAGACTCTGTTTTTCTTTTAATAATTGTAAAAATTACATCAAAACCCTTCATGACTGCATATAGAATGGCTTTTGGCATTTATTGGACAATGACATATTTTTTTTACTTTGAACATCGGCAAAAATTAAAATTTCCCGTACTTTGTGCTCCATTTCAGGGTTTTTTTTTTATAAAATTAATCAAAATCACCCTTTTCTATAAAAATCATTTCTATTCTATCAAAAAGAGACCAAGAAAACGAGAATTTTCAACCACAAATCTAAAAAAAATAGACCCAAAGTCGGCATTTTTAAATTTAAAAAAAAACGGTGGAGTTTTTTTTTTTTCATTTGCCCGCGTGCTCCGGATTTTTTTATATGGTGCACACTACCCACAGACCCATTTCTCCCATGGGGGCCACCCTTTTTCCTCCTGATTTGGGAAGCCGCTGAATTTATGAGTATATATACGTCAAACACGGTACCTCGTAAAGTATTATAAAGACGCGAAAAGTCAAAGAGTTAAAGGGGTTTAACTAGAAACATGACTATACTCTAGAATGAAAAAAAAAAAAGTCATTTGTGTGTAAAAAGGTGTTTGTTTTGTTGTTTGGGGGTTAATGCCTATTTATAAAAGAAATATTATATAAAAACATAATAGAGAATTGTAAAGAAAAAGGTTTTTTAAAAGACATATGCTGGCAGGGTGGGGTGGAGGTGGGGGATGGTCTTTTATAGCTCTACTGCCCCCGCAACTCGCTTGTTTACTATGTTTTCTGTAATTCCATGGCATCATTCTCTTTTTTTTCAGGCTGTCCTTTGCATTACTTTTTAGGGGCCCATGGTTAGAAAAAAGAAATTTGGCAAAAAAAACATGGAAAAAGCTTCCATGGCGACAAACAATGCCTTTAGGTGATGTTGTGGCACTGGGTGTGCCACCTATGGGTGTTCGAACCCCGCTTTTTATTTATTATAATTAAAAAAGGGGAACCGGGGCAAGATCCCAATTTCCCCCGATCAAGACCCCCCCCAGTGTCATGGAACCTCCCCTTTGGGGGGGAAAAAAACACAAAACCCGAAATTTTGCTCTATCCAGAAGCAAAAAACCGACCCAGCGACGGTTTTACATGTACATATCTTGAAA
>NC_069402.1:109957165-110004665 GCF_026875155.1 Cherax quadricarinatus
AAAACCCTGTGGTCCAGGGGTCAGGAGAGGAGTGGTATTAGGAGGAAAAAATTTGACCTTCCCCCTTTGACTGTCCGGGCCGTTATTACGCTTACGGGTACGTGTTTGACGTATTACCTGGGTTTTCCTGGAAGAGTTCGGGGGTCAACCCCCCCGGGGCCCGGTCTGAGACCGGGCCCCCTGGTGGATCAAGCCTGATCAACCGGCTGTTGTGCGGGGCTGCACGCAAACCAACATACGAGCCACAGCCCGGTGATCGGGAAAATGACTTTAGGTGCTTGCCCAGTCCCAGCTTAAAGACCCCAGGGTCTGTTGGTAACCCCCCTTTAAATGTGTGCGGGGGAGGCAGTTGAACGTCTGGGGCCCCGACACTTTTGTATGGTCTCTTAACGTGCTGTGCCCCCCTGCTTTTCATTGGGGGTGGTGAATCGTCTGCAATCTTTTGCTTTCGTAGTGGGTGTTTTTCGTGTGCAAGTTCGGTACTAGTCCCTCTGGATTTTCCGGGTGTATATAATCTGTATCTTCCCCCTCTTTCCCAGGGAATAATTTAGGAACCTCAACGCCCCCAATAATTGGGTGTTTTATCTCCTTATGCGCGCCGGAAAGTTCTTGTACATTTTCTAGGTCAGCAATTTCACCGCCTTGAAAGGTGTTTTATGAGCAATATTCCAGCCTAGATAAAACAAGTGCCGAAAGTGTCACGGGGGTTGGCCCCCCTATTTTTAAAGGTTCTCTTTTATCCATCTGTCATTTTCTAGCAGATGCGATTGATACAAGTTTTTTGGGCTTGAAGGTGGATCCTCCGACATATCACCCCAGGGCTTGACGTTTGGGTTTTCGCTATTTTGTGGCCAGAATTTTTTTTGTCTTGTGAAGATTTTTTTTCCCCATGTTTTCCATTTCTGAGTAAAATTTAAAATTTTTCATCGTTGAATTTATATTGTTTTCTGCAGCCCACTGAAAAATTTGGTTGATGTCTGCCCGGGCTTTGCAGTGTCTGCAATGGAAGAACTGTCTGCGATTCGGGTGTATCTGCAAAGGGAAAACACGGGGCTGGGTGACATCCTTGTCTATGTCGGATATAAGGTGAGGAACAAATGGGAGCGGTATGTGCCTTGTGGAACAGGCTTTTTACCGTAGTGCCCCGGACTTTACTCTGTTACGATACCTCTGTGTTCTGTTTGTGAGGGGAAAAAAAGATCCATCGACCCACTTTTCCCGTTTTCCTTTTGCACGCATTTTGGCGCTATTACGCCCTGGTCACACTTGGAAGGCTTTTTTCAAAATCTGTATATATTAATCTGCTTTTTTTTGTCTTCTATGATTTTTGGACCTTGCGTATGTCCAAAGTTTAGAAGACAGGGCGAACTGTTCTAAACCCCTGTTTCCCTGGGTTGTGAACTGAGGGGTTTTTTTGATGCGTGGTGACTTGTTTTTAGGACCCCCTTTTAAAGATTTTTTATATGGGGGTTAGTGCATTGTTGTAGTTTTTTTCTGTTGCTTTACTGCCCCTTTGTGGATGGGGGCTATGTCTGTTGTTTTTGTAACTGTGGGCGACCCCGTGCCCATGCTCCCTCCCCCATGGGAGGAAAAGGCCATGATAGGGGCTTCTTGCATTTCTTGATGAACACAGAGTTCCATGAGTCTGGCCCGGGGGAGGTGCATGGGATTCATTTACCCCGTTCGAAGTTTTTGGGCCCAGGATAACTGGAAGGTTTGTGTTAATCAAATTTTGTGGCTCTCTGATAAAAAATTCATTTTGATCTTACTCTCAGTCGGTTAGGGCTTGTAAAAAATGAGTCATTTTGGGTTTGAGTAGCCACTCATTTCCCTTGTTGCATCTGTGTAGGGACCCTCTTGTTTAAGTAGGGGCCCTCTGGAGGTTCCGATTTTGATTTGGCATGGAAAAAAAAAAAACTTTGGGGTTCTTTCGATTTCATTTATGGGTTTTGTTTTCCCGCGATTCCCGACTCCAAAGGATTCTTTTTAGCTTAAGTTCGTGCTTTTATTTCTCCCGACCCGTGCTCCCTACGCATTTTTAGATATATTACCTCTTTTTGCCGCCTGTTATTCTTTTTCCGTTGCTGTAAAGGGAGCGCTGCTCTTTCTGTTTTACATTTCCCCCTTTTTTTTTAGAGGAATAAACCTTTTGATACATCGAGTGCTACCCAGTTAATTGTTCTAGGCATAAGTTGGGGGTTTTGTTGCTTAGTATTCTTCCCAGCTTATATCGGTTTGGATTGGTTTACTTGGTCCCCCCTTTTTTTTTTGTTATTGAAGTTGAAATTTTGGGGAATCCTCCCTGGGGACTAAACTCTTAGTCGGTTGGGGGTCCGCCATACATGACTGAACCTCAATTATGTTGTGATCTGATATTTGTTTTTGATTGGGGAATTTTTTACGATCATCATTGTTAGTGAAAATGAGGGTTGGTATTCGTCTAGTAGGCTCTTTATTTGCTGGTTTAAATTTAATTTTTTTGGGAAGATTTAAAGCTCGCGTGATGTGAGTTTTTATCAGAGCTGCCTCCTGGTATTATTTCTGCAACAATATTATTTCTATATTCCTCCTTTTTAGGTGCCTTAAGTTGAAACCCCCCAAGGAGCAAGATGTTGGGTGCAGGAGCTGGAAGGTTTTCCAGACAGTGGTAATTTTTAAAGCTGTTCCTGGAATTGCTGGGATGTTGCATCCGAGGCTTGTAGACTATCACAAAGACTAGTTTTGGTTCTCGACCTTTACTGCTAAAACTTCCACTACATCATTTGAGCATTTAGCAGTTCTGTGCAAACAAGTGACTCTGCAATGTCAGGCCAACCCCCCCTTTTTTCCTGTTCACTTTTGTCACATCGTTTAAAGGGTTTTAACCTGGGATCCATATTTTCGTTGTCCAAGTGATCCTTTATGTGGGTCTCAGTGAAAGCCGCAACATTGCCCCTTTTCCTCTGCAAAACAGTCCACGATGAAAGGTATTTTGTTGTTTGTTGCTGGCTTTAGACCCTGTATATTTGCAAAGAAGAATGTTATCGGACTGGTGGTATTGTTGGTACTGGGGGGATTTTTTTTCCCGGGATTAGTATCTGTATCTTTGGTTTGGAGTGGAGGCCATCGACTGTGGTTCCACTCCAGGAATGACTGGATTTTGGGGTACGATTTTCTGCCCTTTCCTGCCAGTTTTTTTTCCTTCCTGGCACTAAAAAACTCCCCCCCTTGAGGGCTGTGGCTACCCAGGTTTCCATGGCCTGGATGTTTTGTATCTTTTGTCCCCTTTAATGGTATGCCTGGCAATTTAAGTTTTTAGCACAGTCTTTCCTGTACTGAAGAGGTACACAGTTCGGGTGAAAAAGCTTACAGAAGGGAGTTTGCATTTTCCTGTTGTCATATGGGCATGGCATTTCCTAGGGTGGTCAAGTTGCACGTCCCATCTGTTTTTCCAGATTTCCCATGCCAGCAGATACCCAGTGCATTTGTATGTGCACAGGGTTGGTTTCCGTTTGCCTTGGGTTTCTGTGACTGTATTCCCTGTTGGTGCAATGTTTCCCTGTCTTACTTCTATCCTCCTAGCACCAACAAAAGGAGCTCCCACCATTTGTTTTTGGTAAAATATCCTCACTATTGCTAGTGGAGTCCTCTTGTTTGCTATTTCCTGCGGTATTTCTAGTTTGCAATATTGGTTTATTATTTGACTACACTTGTTTCCCTACGTGGCTCCGTCCCCTATGAGGTCATTCATATTATTCCTTCCTGCGTAAATTCCCCAAACCCGGACAAAATCCCAGCTTCACCATTTCTGTCTCCCAGGAAGCATCTCCATTCCCCTTTACGTCTCCAGGCAGCATCTCCAGCTTCCCATTACGTCCCCAGGAAGCACCTCCCTTCACCATTACTGTCTCCAGGAAAGCCCTCCACTTCCCCATTACTGTCTCCGGGAAGACTATCACCCCCCCCCATTTACTGACTACCAGGACACATCTCCAGCCTTACAGTTTCGACTACTTGGCCAGTATCAGGGCTACCATTCACCCGGATTTTTTATTTCCCACGTTGAGAAAGCTTCGGGTTTTTCTATAAAGCAGCTTTGATTTTGACCTTTTTTTTAATACCCTTGTGATTTTATCCACGTTTTATTCTTTTTGGGCATACCCAAAAAATTCCCGTTTTAATACTGCTTGTAGCTAGTTCTTGGTATCTGCACAAGGGGCGTGACACCAATTTCACAAAAAATGACAATTTATGCATGGGAACCCCGTTTGTTTGACTGACCACAGATAACACAGTTCATAATGATTTGAATGGTATATATACTCAAAATTTAGCGGCTTCAAGTAAGAGGGAAAGCTGGTGGGCCCCACTTTGGAGAAAGGGGTCTGTGTGGCAGTGTGCCCAAAAAAAAAACCCGGGAGCAGCAGTGCATAATGAGAAAAAAAAAACCCCGACCGTTTTTTTTTAATTTAAAAATCCCGATTTTTGGTTCTTTTTCATAGTTTTAGGGTTTTTTTCTCGTTTTCTTGGTCTCTTTTTGATAGAAGGGGAAAAAAATTTTATAAAAATAGAGGTGTTTTTGTTTTGATTTTCTATAAAAAGAACCTAAAAGGTGCTCCAAGTGGGGAAATGTTTGATTTTTGCCAATGTTCAAAAGTAAACAAATGATCCCTTTGTCCAATAAATGTCCAATAGTCAGAAGGGTTGATTTTATTTATACAATTATTACAGTATTGCGTAGTCTGCATAATAGTAAGTCTTCTATTTTTGTTTGAAAAAAATTCAAAATAGAAGCAAAGAAATAAAGGGGGGCCTGGAGACATGATAAAGAGCAAAAAAAAATTTTATTTTGAGCGGGAATGTCTGCTTTTTTCATTCTGGCCCTTTTTTTAAAAATTGTCATTTTTTTTATTTTTGGAATTTGGCCAAATTGCAATTTCTGACCACATTATTAGGTATTTGAAATCGGAAAAGGGAATTCTTTTTGACCAAAATGGGGGTTCTAAAGAAATAGCTTGGTTGGGGACTGAACAAAGGAATTAGCCGAAAATAGGGGTTTAAAATGGGCAAAAACGCTGATTTGAAACAGCGGAGGGCCAACTTCGCGAGAGCAAATTCCGTCAGTTTTCCCTCAAATTTCGTTTTTTTGGTTTTCATTACAATCGGGGAAAAGATTCCATCATTTCATAAAAAAAAAATAATTTTTTTTTTTTTAAAATTTTGCAACACCAGGGAACCTCAGGGATTGGGGGGTTTAAAGTCAAAGGTTAATGAAGCTAGTTCCCACAAAGTCGCTCTGCCCAAATTGTAGGATGACCGGGGGATTATCTAACACCCGGAGGCCTTAAGATCTTTATTTTCAGTTAGGTAATTTTTACTCGGGGAATTTCTTGGTGTAATCAGTCATAGAAAAAATCCCTGTGACCCCCGCCTTTTTGTTTTCCCCACGCCACACAAATTAGCCTTTAGGATATTTTTTTGTCGAACCTTGGGAGTTTCAGAAATGTACACCAAAAAGGCTTTACTTTTCAACCCACTAGATTGGCAACATGGAAAAGTACCTGTCTTTCTAGGAAAGTCCTGGGGGTGCCTTTTTCCCCCGAGTAATGTAGGTCTGCTTGGCATTTTCTTTCAAAAAGGGCCCGTTTTGTCACAAATTTAAAAACTTGCTCAGGTTTCGTCCCTTTACTGTCTATGTATCCTGAATTCAGCACATATTTTCAGTGCTTTTTTGGGCCGAACTGGCAGCCTCACCATGCCTTACACAACATGTTGCCACTACGCCTCTTAAATCTTCAAACCAACCTTGCTGGCCTTAAATTCATCCCCATCCCAACTAGTTGCAGGCATTTTTTTAAATTTAAAACCTCGTGCAACTTCCTAGCCTTTTCACTTATACGCTTGAGAGTGCATCGCCTGCTATCTGTTTTTTTGTTTATTCCCACCCATAACGTCTTAACATCTTTACACTTGGGATCCTGTTTCGAAACCACAGTTAAAACCTTTTGGGAAGAAAGCTTCCTTGATTTCTGTTCTCTTGGGCACATAGTAGCGATGGGTTTATTGGGGGGGTTTTGTGTACAACCTGGCCACTCGGAGACCGCACTCCCTTTTTAACTTTGCAAGATCTCTTTCTCATCTCCATAGTAAAATTTTCCCCTTATTCTTGAGGGTTGGGGACTAAAAACTTTTTTGGGGGCCCATGGCACTTTTTTTTCAGGTGAAATCACTATAAAAAGGCTGTAATAATGCAAAATGTTCCGATTGTATGCTTGAATGTTACCGTGGGGGGTGGTTGTAAACTGCCCCTGGGGGAACAGTGAGGCTGGCTAGGCCCCCTGGACGAGTCTCGGACGAATCGCATTGAGCGAATTTTTTTGGGGCAGCGGGCAAAAAAATTTTGCGGTTTTAAAAGTTCGCTATGCAATTTAATGCTATCAAGCCAATGTTATGCGGGGGTCCACTGTATTATGAAACGATTGTAGAAAACCATGGGGTGATGGTCACGGGTTTGGTAAAACGGGACACTGGCGGAATGGCGGGGAGACTGGCTTGGTGTGGCGGGACGGGCATGGGGGCCGGCGGGCGCTGAAACCGAGTCTAATCACGAAACTCGAGGCCAAATTTTGCCAAAAAAAACTCGCCGAAGGTCGAATTTCACGAAAGTTGAGGCTGCCGAAACTCGAGGGTCCACTGTATATTGTCAGACTGTGGTAAGAGAGGCCCAGCCTGCCTTGTTGCCTGTTGTAGACCTATCCGTGGACTGAGGAAGTTACAGAGGTACTCGCGCACACATGCGCATCACGTGACGTCACACAAACTGGTCCCTAGGCCTAGCAAAAGGGATCGTATATATAAAACATATGGATGGTACTGTGATACTCAGATAAGCTATACAACACATGTAAGGGGAGCAGCAATTATGCTGACATCTAGGTGGGAGATTGCATGTGTTAAAAACAACGCAGTATGGGTAATATTTCCTCCATGTACACAGAAGTTGTGTTCAGTAAAGAGTTCTTTAACCCTTTGAGGGTCGACAGGTCCTCTCAGAGACTTGTTCTCGGGGCCGGCCAAATTTAAAAAATATTATAGGCTAAACAAAAAATTTTTACCATCAATACTTAAGCAGATATGGAGGCGTGAAGTTGATGAAAAAGGGGGACAATTTATTTATTTATTTATTTAATAATTTGAACATACATACAGAGGTACAAAAAAATACAGGTAAGAGCAGCATGCCAAAGCCACTTATATGCATAGCATTACGGGCTGGCTTAAAATTAACTTAAGATTAACTAAGCAATGATGTAATCAGTGATAAAACATTATTGTAAACAGATAACAATAAAGCACAAATGAGTATTACAAAGACAGGTCATATGGTTGCATGCATTGCTGTACATTCAGTAGTATTCTGTTAGGTAGTGTATTTAAAAAATAACAAAGTTATATTGGGTCTTAGGTTTAACATTTATGTGATATAATTATGAGAAACATATAAAATATAAAAATTTATAAGGTTCAGTTATTCAGTATTTATTTGGTTTTGGGTGAGTAAGTGATCTTTGAGAAGAGACTTGAATTTTTTAAACAGGTAGTGCTTCTTTATGTTTACGGGTAATGAATTCCAGATTTTTGGGCCTTTTATGTGCATTGAGTTTTTGCATAGCATGAGATGGACACGAGGAACATCAAAAGAGTGATCTGTGCCTTGTGTTATGGTCATGTGTTCTGTTTGAGGTTGGCAAGGAGATGTTTTAGGGGAGGGTTAATATCAGAGTTAAGTGTTCTATGTATGTATTTGGTGCAGTAATAAGTATGGATGTTTTGTATGGTGATAGGGTTTTGTGTTTTGAATTTTGGTGGAGTGTGCTGCCTGTAGTGGAAATTTGTTATCATTCTGACTGCAGCCTTTTGTTGGGTAATTAGTGGTCTGAGATGGTTAATTGTTGTTGAGCCCCATGCACAAATTCCATAGGTGGAGATAGGTAAAAAAGAGTGTATAGGGCCAGGAGGGTGACTGTGGAACATAGTACCGTATCGTCGATAGTATGCCTACGGTCTTGGAAATTTTCTTAGAAATTTGTTGTATATGTGTATGAAATTTGAGTCTATTATCAAGGTGGATTCCTAAGAAATTTTCCCCTCTTAACTTTGGTTATAGGTATCCATTTTTACAATATGTTAAGATGGAAAATCTGTAGTTCTGTTACCAAAACTGAATGAAGTAGATTTTGGTCAATGTTTAGCGTAAGTTTGTTAGTCCCTCATCCAGTAGATATTTTCTGTCTTCGTATTACAGTAGTGGCTAGCATGACTGGGCACGGGTGAGAGAATGACGTATGTATGTCCATCTGCAAATAGTGTGGGTTTGGAGTAATTGCCGAAGCTTTGGTAGATCATTTATGTATAGAGAAAGAGAAGGGGCCAAGGACACGCCCTTGGGACACCAACTGTAATGGGATTGTGCGAAAGAGTTGCCCCATGTGTGTACACATATTGGCTTTCTGTTGCTGAGTATGACTTTGAGGTAGTTGAGGAGTGGCCCCTAATACCATAGTGTGACAATTACGTGGAGCAAGTCATGTCAACTGTATCAAAAGCTTTACGTAATCCATGAAGATCCCCAATGGGACTTCATTTTTTCTCTATTTGCATGTAAATATAGTTCTAGCATGTGTATAATAGCATCATTAGTATGTATTAGGACTAATCCAAATTGGCAGGGGCTGAGTCATGTTTTTTTAGGAGATGAGGTAGGAGTAGATTTCGTTTAATTGAATTAATTTTCAAGAGTTTTGAAGAGGGTGGCAACGTCGACGACTGCCCGTCTCCCCCGGTATTCTTTTTATTTACTGTCTTATTACTTATTTCTATTATTTTTTATTTTTCTTTTCCATTAACTTTTATGGCCTGTGAGACAATATGATAGTATTTTTTTGTAAGTTTTTTTTTTTCAATACTACACAATTAACGGGCGTCAACACTGTTGTCCATTGTTTTTGTTTTCATAAAAAATATTTTACACAAACAACGATATGAAATGTTGTTTCTTACTATTTTTCTATATTTTATATACACATATACAGTCACAGGGAATGTTTCTAGAAGTTCTGCAGCCTTTGGAACTCTTTGAAAACATGGTGGCATGCAACATGGTTGTTTTACACTCCTCACACCACAAAACGAGTGTCTCTGCGTTTGTTGTGGGGCATTTCTTGTATGTGCACAGATGTAACAACATCTTCTGACCTTTTTCTTGAAAGCAGAGCAGGGCAGTTTTACCAGGAAGTGTTTCACCATGCTTCCAGAGACAAGGAAGGTAGTTTGTTGAATACTTTGGTGGGCGGTCTATTGCAGGTGTTCTTCTTTGTACTTGAAATACTATTTGTCTGATACAGAACAAAAAAATTCGCTGTAATGTGGTTTTGTATTCTGGTCCTCATCTTATACATATAATAGATATTGAGCATGGCAGTCCAGAAAGATGGAAAAAGATTTTTTATGTACCACTTATAACTCTTTTTTGAAACACAATCAGCAAACCCAATCTGCAAGTCCACATTTGTTCCACTGACTCAATTGAGGTGTAATCTCAATCACAGCTGCAGGTTTTTTAGAAGGTTCATAATTGCTCCACTCTATGCCTGCCTGCAAGTGTTCCTGGCCATTTCAATTAGGGTGAACTGCATGAACACATTGTGACATCACGTTTGTCATGCCACTGAAATGCCATGAGATGGCAGCAAACGCCTGCACCTCACCTCTACGAGTGGCCAGCGTCACACCTGGGCATCTGTTTCCGATTTACACACACTGTGTCCACACACATCCTGTCATGGATCACAATCGCAAAAAGTGACTGAGTGTGGGGCTTGTGTACCATATATCAGTATTAATAAATGCCCCATACCAAGTTATGGTTCTATCATTTGTTTCCTAACCCATCACCAGAGATGCCCAATAACTTCCTGGTATTTTGAAATTTATAACTTCCATGTACACTATAATTATGAAAAGCATACCCTGTAAACAATCACAAAGCACAAACAACTTTATGACCAAAGCGTTCCTCTTGCTTGATATGTACGCTTGAAAGAGAGGTCTCCCTTTGAATACAGAATCAAAGACTCGTCCATTACAAGCTTCCTGAAGGGATAAAAATACATAGTAATTTCTCTTTAAGATAACACAAACAAACACAGGCCCTAATCTTATAAAACCTGTCGTTTTTTCTGTCAGGCCTGTTTTATGTCTGAAAAGTTAAGCATACGTACTAGTAAGCACAAATCGTTACAACGGCTATATATCACGGAAAACCTTGATGCAATCAGGCGTCCCAGTTGACTTTTGTGCTTGTTCACATGTGCACATAAGCATTCTTGTGGCCAAAGAAAAGATACACTCAGCCCACAAGTTTATTCCTTCCACTGTTGGAAACTTGATTTTTTGGTGAAGTAATTGGTGTTTTTGCCCATGGGTGTACTCGAGTATGTGTTGCTTTCCATACAATACTTTTTCCATCCAAGGTTCGACCAAAGAATACTCGAACATTCCCAGTGCACAGGCATTGTTCCCAAGTGTAACAAGATGCCGTATTCCACTTTGGCTTGTCATGAAACCTGGTGGGGATTTGGAACAAAAATTTGACAGCTTCCTCCAATCCCAGGTGCGGTCCTGCTGGTGGGTACTGGACAATGAACAGATGGTTGGGTTTGTGGAGTTGTGGTTGTGGAGGTGTGGTTTGTGGAGGCTGGTGTGGTGGTGTGGGGATGTGGCCATTGTGTGTAGAATTCAGCTGAGGCAGCGCGTTGGGCAGCATGGCCCACTGCTGGTGCCTCAATGGCTGGCACCACCACTACCACCGCCATGCAAACAGTTTTCCATCCCAGTTGCAACACTACCTATCATCGTCATTTTCACTGTTCCTGTTGTACTGCCCAAGGATGTACTCCGAAATGTTCACCTTCCCCTTGGAATAGCATAATGCACCACTACCAAGTGCATATATCGTCGTATATACTGAACTTCACTGGGGAATATTCACGTCACTATCAACTACTGGAACTAGGTTGAGAGCTTGTAGTTCATATTCACTATCACATCATCACAAATGCTCACATCTAGTCTGGGATTATGGGAAAATAGAGTTTCACTCTTTTGATTCCTGGACAACAACTGAACGTGAACAAGACGCCCGCACCAGAGTTGGAAGGCTGAGGGTCGTCTGGGTTTTCCTCACTATTACCGATATATTGTCATTAGTTTCCGGTCAAAAACCTCATCCAAACCTTGAAACTCATCTTCACTGGGCACTCCATCTGTAATAGAAACTGTCACTGGGGAACAAAAGTGTCCCCCAATTCCCACCGAGAGTGAGGAACTTCTTCTGCAGGCATGGTGGACATTGTGGTACTAAGATGCGTTACCACAATGCACCACTGGGCTGGGTCCCAAATTTTTTTTCTACCACGGCTACCACCGACAACACAGACCCATTCTCCTCACACTAGGCCTACCAGCCTTTTCTGCAATATTTGATGCGCAAATTTATGCGTACTAGTATGTCAAAAACCCTTGCGCGTAAGCCGTACTAGTACATCCGAAACCCTCAAAGGGTTAAACTTCAGCAGTAGCAACAATGTCAAACCCTGTAAGGGAAAAATTATGACATGTATGTTATGGTTTTTAACCAAAACATTGATATATGTTGGAACGTCGCATGCTCCGAACGTAGATCTACGTTTTTTTTTACAATGCTTTTCAAATGGGGAAAATCCAAGGTAGGAGTGCAATGCACATGAAGTAAATCTAACGGTTGGACAGTTTAAGGGTTTAATTATTTACTATACTAAAGTAGTCTACCTGTTTTTATTTTTTGTTTTTAAAACAACAACAGCCATCTCCCAACCTGCAGGTGACCTGAGGAAGAAGAATATAAAGTTTATTTCTTCCTTTTACATTATGACATGCATGCTTTAACGGAGGAAAGGGATTAATTTTTCCACTTTTCCCTCTATATTAGTTAAAAAAATGTTATATATACATTGGTTGTGGACTTTGGCAGATTCAGGGGAGATAAGCCCACCAAGACCAATGTTCGCCCCATAAGCCACCGAACAGTTGATCTCGCAGCTACAGGGTATTCAACTAGACCACTTTTATACTCTTAATTATTGCTGATTTATTGACCCAGCAAAACCAATAAACATTAAGTTATTTTTATGCTTGGATTGTTTTTTATATCAACAATTGAAATATAATAGTACCTAATTGAGTTATCTTTACCTGAAAACATTTGCATTTTACATATTTTGACAATTTTCTTGTTCTTTTTTGCTTGAAACGTTACAAGCATTTGACAAAAGAAAATTTACAGATTGCAGATGATGATTCCCTTGTTCTGATTCAAAGAGATGGCACCACTCACCCGGCTCTGGCTTTCCGCTCAGGATCTGTCTTATGTTTCGTTGAAGTCCTCCTCAGATACGTTGCTGTTAAAAGGTGTGTATATATGCATATTTTACTATTTTCATTATTATTTTTAATTTTTGCAAATAAAGCTGTTAAAGCTTCTGAAAGATATGCCTGAATATATATATCATAGTACAGTGGACCCTCGACCAACGATGGCATCGATTAACGATAAATCCGACTAGTGATACATTTTAACGCAAAAATTTTGCCTCGACTAGCGCTAAAAATCTCGACCAACACTATTCGTTCCATCTGAGACGCGTCCACTTCTGGCCAGTGTTTACAAGTCAGCCAGCCACCGCGGTCACATCCAAGCATACAATCGGAACATTTCATATTATCACAGCCTTTTTAGTGATTTTACCTGCAAAATAAGTCACCATGGGCCCCAAGAAAGCTTCTAGTGCCAACCCTACAGCAAAAAGGGTGAGAATTACTATGGATATGAAGAAAGAGATCATTGCTAAGTTTGAAAGTGGAGTGCGTGTCTCCGAGCTGGCCAGGTTGTACACAAAACCCCAATCAACCATCGCTACTATTGTGGGCAAGAAAACGGCAATCAAGAAAGCTGTTCTTGCCAAAGGTGCAACTATGTTTTCGAAACTGAGATCGCAAGTACTCGAAGATGTTGAGAGACTGTTATTGGTGTGGATAAACGAAAAACAGATAGCAGGAGATAGCATCTCTCAAGCGATCATATGTGAAAAAGGCTAGGAAGTTGCATGACGATTTTAATTAAAAAAATGCCAGCAACTAGTGGTGATATGAGTGAATTTAAGGCCAGCAAAGGTTGGTTTGAGAGATTTAAAGGGAAGGGAAGTAACCCCGGAAAAGAACTTGCCACCTCAAGTCCTAATGGAAGGGGATTCCCCTTCTAAACACTAAGACCATCAACACTCTCCCCTCCTCCCATCCCATCAATCATCACCTGATCTTCAATAAAGGTAAGTGTCATGTAACTGTGCATGTCTTCTTCAGTTTGTGTATTAAAATTAATATTTCATGTGGTAAAAACAATTTTTTTTTCATACTTTGGGGTGTCCTACACGAATTAATTTGATTTCCATTATTTCTTATGGGGAAAATTAACTTGACTAATGATAATTTTGACTAACGATGAGCTCTCAGGAACGAATTAATAGCGTTAGTCGAGGGTTCAAGAATCTCTGAGACAAGTGCCTCATTACTTGACCATATCTTGACCAATACTATATACAGTGGACCCTCCCTTTTCGTCTTTAATTTGTTCCAGAGAGTCCAACGAAATGTGAAATCGGCTAAAGCTGAAACCATTTTCCCCATAAATAATATAAATCCAATTAATCCGTTTCAGACATTCGAAAGTATAAACAAAAAATACATTTTATAGAGAAGAACTATATTCCATGGCTTATTTATCTATCACAATTCATCTAATATGACATAAACAATATTAATAACATAGAAACATGATATATACTCTAGAATGAATAAAATTTGTCATTATGTATGTGAGGAGTAAGTGGTGGTGGTGATGTTGGGTTTGTAATTTATAAATAAGAAATACACTGGACCCACGACCAATGATATTAATCCGTTCCAGAGAGCTTCTCCTTAGCCAAATTATCGTTAGCTGAATTATTTTTCCCCATAAGAAATAATGGAAATCTAATTAATCCATTCCAGACACCCAAAAGTATGAAAAAAAAATTGTATCGCATGTACACGTGCAAGCGTCAGGACTGGCTTGTAAACAGTGGCATACTAGCTGAAGGCAGGGCAGCTGAGGCATGCTCAGGCTGAGCGGACAGATGGACGCGTTCGAGATGAATGTCATTACCCGAGTTTTTCATTGTTGGTCGAGCCAATATTTTTACGCAAAAATGCATCGTTGTCCAATTTTATCATTAGCTGATGCCATCGTTGGTTGAGGGTCCACTGTATTTACACTTTAATTTATAAATGAGAAATTTTTACACTTTATCAATAAGAAATATTTACGCTTACTATACCTTGGAGATGCTGGCATTGGTTTAGGGTGGTGGAAGAGAAACCATACCCCCAGCCGGGATTGAACCCGCGGTCATAGAGTCTCAAAACTCCAGCTCGTCGTGTTAGCCACTAGACCAGCTAGCCATTTGTGGTCACAGAGGTGCCTGTGCTAACCTTCCTATGGTGTAGAAATATACCTAGTTGGATGAATCTTATTGTGGCTAGCTGGTCTAGTGGCTAACGCGACGGGCTGGAGTTTTGAGACTCTATGACCGCGGGTTCAATCCCGGCCGGGGGTATGGTTTGTTTGCAATCGTGTCATTACGATTTCTTAAGTCATGGTGGAAGAGAGGCAGGGTGGCGTATGTTTGTCAGTGTCCCATATACCTCAAACAGCAATGGAGGAGTCAGTTTCGTGTCGTAGTTTTTCTGTCGCTTAATCGCTTAACTTATTTGCTACACTGTTAATGGTACACTTTATAGCTGGCTGGCGCTATAGTCTTTATCGACTCCTGCTGCTTTAGTATTGTACATATTGTAGAATCACTGAAGAAGGCACATTCTTCCCTCTCTCCCTCCTCCACTCTGGTACTTTGCTGCGAGTTTTTTCTTGACTTCTATCATGTTTCTTACCTTCTTTATCAACGAGCTGGCCTAGCAACTTTCTTTGGGCAATGATGACTTACTTAGCAGTCACACAAAATAAACAAGTGAAAAAAACAGTGAATTATTACGAAATGTTTCCTATGGCCTTGCAGGATAATGTTCACTCGCCCATAAACAAAGTGACACTGCCTCCTCAGAATGCGTGTGTGGGAGGTTGTGTGCGCAGCACGTTTGGACATGTACCGTACCACCGATGAGAATGGAGGAAAGCAACAAAAACGAAGCCAATAATTTTACGGAAAAAAAACGGCGATAGTGGAAATGAGCAAAAGCAGCCCAACGAAAAGGGAGGGTCCACTGTAATAATATCTTTATTTTCTGTAAGTGGACGTACCAGGTACACATGCCTAGCTGACATCAGTGACATACTACTGTATAGAAAGCTCCTTGTTATGCAGAGCATTTCAGGCAAATTTGGTCAGTTTTTGTCCCAGGATGCAACCCACACCAGTTGCCTAACACCCAGATACCCATTTTACTGATAAGTGAATGGGGACAACAGGTGTAAGGAAACATGCCCAATATTTTCATCCTTGCTGGGAATTGAACCACAGACCTTCAGAATGTGAAGTGAGAGCTTTACCTACCAGTCCACTCAAAACAGGAATAATCACAGACAACACCACAGACCACTACCCCACCTTCCTCATAACTAACTAATGTAAATTCCCATAAAATGCTAGTAAAATCTCATTTCATCCAATGATGAGTCATCAGTATACAAGTTTATTTCAGCATTAAGTGAATGACAAAAAAAGGCATAATACCGTGACTCGAACAATACACAAATAACCCACACATAGAAGAGAGGAGCTTACGATGACGTTTCGGTCCGATTTGGACCATTGGTAAAGTCACATTAACAGAAAGGAGAGAAAGAGGGAGTATATATAGCCCAGCAGACATTGACGGGAGCAAGAGCGGTAGTAGTGGAGGTAGTAGTAGTAGTGGAGTCAGTCAAATACTAAGAAAGAGGAGCATTTGAAGGGAGCTAGGGGCCCACAGAGGGTAGGAGCAAGAACACAGAGGGGGGAAAAATAATTAAAGAACAAATACCCAAGGCAGAAGAAAGAGAACTGAAAGGAAAAAGAGGGAAGAGCAAAGGGGAAGAGGGAGAAGGGGAAAAAAGAATCAGATTAAGTCACGGGTGTTCTGAAGTTTGGAGCATTTTACAATGTAATGGGAAAGGAAGGCATCTACAAAGACAAAGCCAGGACTATGATTCATACAAGGAAAGTTCTATATAAGGGAGGATTCAACCAAACAGCAACTGTGAATGTTAGAAGTAGGGTAGACAGTTTTAGCAGAAGACCAGTCAATAGGATGACTGCGTTCTCTGACATGACAGAAAAGAGCAGTGTTGGTGTCGGCAAGCCTAACACTACTTTTGTGCTCCTTAAGTCTGTCAGAAAGAGGTTGGCCAGTTTCTCCAAAGTACTGAAGAGGACAGGAGGAACAAGAAATAGAGTAGACACCAGGAGCATCTGTAGAGGGAGGAGAGGTATGAACCAGTTGATATATGACAGTACTTGCTAATCTAATAAGGAAGCCTAAGCACCTTTATAATACTTACAAGCAGATTTAGAAACATAAAAGGGATATGGAAAAGACCTGGAAAACCCTCTCTTAAATCCTGAGTTCTCAAAAATCGCCCAGAAACAGAGATATAAACTTAACTAAACCAGATGAACCTCACATCCAGCCAACAAACTTAATGTCTTCTCTACTATAGGGTCAAAATTGGCAAGCAGAATTCCAATTTCAAATACTCAAGAAAAATGACTGACTTATTGGAAATTACCCAAATTCTCTATATTTAGTTCCAACTAATCCTACTGAAGTCTCGCTCATCATAGTCACTGAAATACAATATGGGAAACCTAAATAATTTGCCACCACTAATGTACTAAAAAGCAAGTTATGTGCTGCCACCCACTATCACAACTCTGTTTACCAAATCAGTGGAATCTTCAACTTTGCCATCAATACTTAAGATAGCAAGGGTTACCCCAGTCCTCAGAGGAGGCAATCCAGCTGCAGTTAATAACTATAGGCCTATATCAAACTTGCCTTTACTATCTAAAATCTTTGAAAAAAATAATACATAAAAAAGTTTACTTCTGCCTAATATCTCACAACATACTTAATCCCTGCCATTTTGGTTTTAAGCTTGTATGAATGATGCAATTATACAAATGCTGGAACTGGTTTATGTAGCTCTGGAAAAATGAATATCCTCTAGGACTCTTCATAGGCCTGCAAAAAAGCATTTGACACAGTGGGCCACAATATCCTGCACCATAAACTACTGAGAGTAAGAAGAGTGAGACACTTAAGCAACACATTAGAATCTTTATTGAAGAAACGTTTTTCCACACAGTAGCTTCATCAGTCCATACAAAAGAGAATGGTGAAGAACAGGAGTAGTTTGAGGTAATCAGTCCCTCAGCCTTGAGTCGATGTACTCAGCACATCAGTCTTGAAAAGAATACAGCATATGTGCAAAGAAGTGGCTTATATACTGTAGACAGGTGAGGTGAAACAATTGTAGGAGGTATCACACTTGAGAAATCCAAATGTAGAAGTAGGTCTTTGTCTGAAGGTTGGACAAGCGTTGAAGAATTCCTTGAATCAAGATCCCATGATGTTGCAGTGTCTGACAGATGTGATAAATGGTTTAAAACCGACAAGTTGAAGATTGAGTCACTGAAGCAACATATAGGAATCTTTATTGAGGCAACGTTCTTCAGTAAAGATTCCCATATGTTGCTCAAGTGTCTCAATCTTCAACTTGTCGGTTTAAATCATTTATCACTACTGAAATTATCTATGTGGATGGCTACCAGCAAATTCATTCTCAATATAGATAAAACCTACTACATGCTGTTTGGAAACAGAGCTTTAAGTATCCAGTTCAACTTACTAATTAGTGATTTTCCCATTACAAGACACACTGATGGAAAATTTTTAGGTCTTCATCTTGACTGCAACCTTAAATTTCATGCCCACATCTAACATATAGCCAAGAAGGCCTCAGAAACAGTAGGCATCCTCTCCAAGATATGGTATTATATACCCCAAACAAAACTACTTAAACTAATCTACCCTTACCTCTCTAATCTACCCTTTACTATAGCAAATCACCTTTAACCATTAATAACCTAACAAAGTTACTGAGTGGACTGTCACCCATTCCTGTGCCAGACAGCACGCCCCTCTGCTCTTCTAAAGTTTGTACTTACTTAATATATGAAATATGCACTCGTTTACTGTGCCTCTTATATATTTAGAACACTAAACTCCAGCATAAACTCTCCCTTGAAACTTGTTCTTGATAGCTACAACAGAGCACACAGGCACAACACAAGTTACAAAACTCTTCGACATCCTCCGTGTCTGCCTCCCCCTATGCAAAAATACATTTCACATAAAAGGCCCTAAAATCTGGGATTTATTGCCCAAACCAGTGAAAGGTCCCCTATCTGCCAATCAGTTTAGAGCTGTTGTTAAAAATCACCATCTCCCTAACATAACTAGACCAATACAGCTATACCAAACAAAACCAACTCATCTAACTCAATCTCTGTTCTACAAGGCTTCCCCAAGTTCCCCTAGAAAATTACTTACTCATTTTGTTCCATTATAATTCTATGGAAACCTAATAAACTTCCAATTTCTACACCATTTCTTATAATCATTGTATTGCCAGAAGACGTAGAGCCACTTTGAAACTACTTAAGAAATCCCAATTAACTTTAGATCACTGAATCAGTTTAAAGTATAATGAGTATTTAAATCTGTACTATTATTTTGTACACTTAAAAAAAAAAAATCTACTCAACCTGTATCTAGTGTTAAGTTGCCTGTAAGCATTAGAATTAGTCTGCCTGAAATGCACTGCATGCTAATTGCTTTCTTTTGTGCTTAGCAATATTTTATTACATGTAAACTACATTTTGTATACTGCAGAAAAAAATGATATTTCTGGCCAGTGGCACATAAAGCAAAATTGCATATAGTGAACCCATTATAACGTGAAAGATAGGGATTCTTTCTGAGATATTGCAGATTTAACCCTTTCACTGTTGGTGCCGTAGTGCTACGGCTTACAAGCCAGTGCTGATGCCATAGTACTATGGCTTACAAGTCAGTGATGGTGCCAAAGTTGTAGCAGCTTCAAATTTAGTGGGAGAAAGCTGGTAGACCTACATATGAGAGAATGGGTCCGAGTGGTCATTGTGTGCAGTATAAAAAAAACTCCTGCAGCACACAGTGCATAATGAGTGATAAAAACTCCGACTGTGTTTTTGTTTAAAACACTGACTTTGCAGTATATTTTCATATGATATTTATGGTCGTATTCTCGTTTTCTTGGTCTCATTTGATAAAATTGAAGATATATAATAGAAATTGAGATGATTTTGAATGGTTTTTGGACTAAAAGTACCTAGAAATTGAGCTCGAGTAGCGGAAATGTTAGATTTTTGCCGATGTTCAAGAGTAAGCAAATCACGCCATGCATCCAGTACATGTCATCTAGTTAGTTTAATATTCTTTCACAAATGTGCTGATATTATTTATACCATTTTTACAATAATGCAGTAGTCAGCATAACAGTAAATCTTCTATTTTTTGTGTAAATAAAAATTCAAAATGAAAAGCAAGCATAATATAAGAGGGCCTGGAGACATGACTAATGAACAGAGAAAATGTTATTTTAGTGTTAGAAATGTTTGCATTGTTTATTCTGGTCAATATTTTTAAATTGGCCTTACTTGAATCGTGTATGAAATTGGCCAAATTACCAATTTCTGATCACTTTATTGGGCAGTTGAAATCAGTAAATGAGTGGTTTCTTGTTCTCAGTCGATAGAACAAATGGAGTTCTAGCGAAAGAGCTATGAGCTTGGTCGACTGCAACAATAGAATTGGCCTAAAATAGGGCTGAAAGTGGGCAAAATCGCGATGTATAAATATCGCCAAGATTGCTAACTTCACGAGAGCGTAATTCTGTAAGTTTTCCATCAGATTTCGTACTTTTGGTGTCATTATCACCGAGAAAAGATTCTCTATCATTTCATAAGAATTCATTTCATAAGAATTTTTTTTTTGTTGTTGTTGTTGTTGTTGACACTGAGAGTAAGTTTGTGAGCAGGGGTCTTGACAGTGAAAGGGTTAACATATTACAGGGTGACCATCACTAATCTAGCACCATCAGGGCCTGTAGAGTGCCAGATTAGTGATTTTTCTGGATTACAGAGTGGCTAGGCTTGAATTTACGCATCAGCGATTTCACCCACTTTATGCCCTATTTTTGGCCCATTCCATTTTTCTAGTCTACCAAACTTATAGCTATTTCACTAGTACAGTAGGCCATTATATAACATGGATTTATTTGCCATGTTGTAGTTATTGCACTATTGAAAAATTGCGACACAATTTTATACAACACTTTGTAAAATTAACACGGTTCCATTAATAATAATAATAAGAAGCTTCTGAACGCACTGTTTATCTCGCCGTGGAAGCATTACTCATGTTTTTCTTCCATTTTTTGTAGTTATTTTGCCAATTTCTTTTTTCTAACCATGGGTCCTAAGAAAGTAAGTGCAAAGGACAGTGCTGAGAAGAAAAAGAGGAAAAAGAGGATGATGTCCATGGAATTAAACCATGAAATCATAGATAAGCACAAGCAAGGTGTGTGGTTTGTGGGTTGAGGGGGAAACTCGTTTGTAACTTGAATTTTGGCTTGTAGCTCAGAGCAAAAAATCGACCGAGTGACGGCTTGTATCTCAAAAAACTTGTATGTTGGGGCACTTTTAAGTTGAGGTTCCACTGTATTAGAGAAGAAATAGCCTATGACCAAAGCGTCGTTTTGTTCAATTAAAAAGAATGAGGTAAATATATGAGTTTGTGTGATGACTGACTTGATTGACTGACTGACTGATTGATTGATTGATTGATTGATTGATTGATTGACTTGACCTTGGCTTACTTTACTGGCTGACTTGATTGACAGGCTTACTTGACTGACTGACTTGACTGACTGACTTCACTTACTGGCTTGACTGATTTGCTAACTGACTGACTTGACTGATTTACTAACTGACTTGACTGATTTACTAACTGACTTGACTGATTTACTGACTTGACTGATTTACTAACTGACTGCTTTACTGACTGACTTAAAGTTAGACTTTTACACTGAAGAGGACCCTGACAAATCTAGAAGTAGTTCTCTGAAACATTGTGTAGAGCAGCTGATGTTTTACCATCAGCTCAAGCTGCCACTTTGTTGTGGGTCAGTGGGGGAGACCTGCTGCCATCCCCTGCCACCCCTGACACTTCCACCACCACCATCCCAGCCTTCGTCAATATGTGTTCAGCTCCACTGTCTTAGAAGCTAGCTGTGTTTGTGAATTGTGTTTTTATCTTTTAATTTCCATGTCTTGTATCTGCCGAGCAGTCATGGCACCCAGTAGGCATACGAGTGCTGCTGAAAGTGGCAAGAAAAGGTATAAACATTTAGGTCTTAAGAGTTATGAGGAAAATAGAGATATTAGACAAGAGATAGCCTGTGGCATTAATGAAGTGTCAGTTTGTACAATAATAAAGAATGAGGTAAATACATGAGTTTGTGTGATGAGTAACTGACTGACTGACTTATTTGACTGACAGACTTGACTGACTTACTGACTTTACTGACTGACTTGATTGACTTGACTGACTGATTTGATCAACTTGACTGACTTACTTTTCTGACTGATTTACTGACTTGACTGACTTAAAGTTAGACTTTTTCACTGAAGAGGACCCTGACAAATCTAGAAGCAGTGCTCTGAAATGGTGTCTAGAGCAGCTGTTGATGCCTTATTGTTGGCTGTATAATGTACTGCAGGGTAAAATAGAACAGAAATCCATACCAGAATTTATGCACACTCCAAAAGAACCATCAACTTCAGTACCAGAACCTCTACCATCCACCTCAGCCCAGTAGGGCCACAGCATAACTCTCCACTCTCTTCGCAATCATCGACAAACGCCGGCACCCACAATTTAAGGCAAGTATTACTACTAATTCTGTTGCATGTGTAGTCTTTAGCAGTAAAAACAGCGTAATACATCACGCCATTGAACTACAGTTACATATTCACTTTTATTTTTGTAAGATCTGGAGGTCTAAAAAAAGTTGTTCGGGTTTTTTGGGGCTCCCAGGAATGTAACCCTGTTTTTCCCCTAAGCTCTTCAGTTTATCTAACACGGATTTACCTAACATGGCGTTTTCAGGAACGTAACTTCCATGTTATATAACAGTCTACTGTATTCCTTTTATTCTTCTCGACTGAGTACAAGAAACCACCCATTTACTTATTTCAACTAACCAATAAAGTGGTCAGAAATTGGTAATTTTGCCAATTTCACACAAATTTCAAGCAATGCTAGTTTCAAAATAGAGTCCAGAATAAACAATGCAGACATTCCTGGCACTAAAATAATATTTTCTCTGTTTATTAGTCATGTCTCCAGGCCCCTCTTATATTAAAGCTTGCTTTCCATTTTGAATTTTTATTCACAGAAAAAAATAGAAAATTTACTGTTATGTAGGCTACTTCATTGTTGTAAAAATTGTATAAATAATGTCAAGCTATTTGTGGCTGCATATTAAACCAGCCAGTTGGACAAATATTGGATGGTGTCATCATTTGTTTACTTTTGAACATCGGCAAAAATTGAACATTTCCGCTAGTTGGAACTCAATTTCAAGGTACTTTCTGTCTTAAAACCAATCAAAATCATATCTACTTCTGTAACATATCTTCCAGTCTATCAAATGAGACCAAAATAAATGAGAAACAACCATAAAACCCATACGGAAATACACCGTAAAGTCGGTTTTACACCATGAGCACGTTCACAGTTTTTTCTCATGCGCTGCGTACTGTAGGATTTTTTTTATATAGTGCACACAGATGTATTCTCTCATCTGTAGGCCCAAATTTACAGGTCAAAGCCTATCTGAGTGAGCTGAGCTCATGGTGACTGACAGTGGCTTCAAAGCCACCTTATCTTTTATGGACAATGTACAGTGTATGTGCTTTACATCACGAGAAGCATTTCTTTTTTTCATTGGAACCATGGCTAGGGCTAAAAGTGAGCAGGTTATAACAGTAAATGGAAAAAGAGAAATATAAACGACTTAAGCAGCAATCTTTCCTGGTTATATTTTGTTTTCCAAGAAATAGGGTAAATCTTCTGTTTTTGTGTGAGTAAGAATTCAAATTGGAAGGTAAGTGTAATACACTAGGGCCTCACTTGTACTGCAGGTTAGGTTCCATGCTGTTGCTGGAAAGCAGAATGCCATTTTTTTCCAATTACAATGGAACCCTGAGTTTCGGCCATAATTTGTTCCAGATGGCTGTTCGAGTGCTGTTACCGAACGAATTTGTTCCCATAATGAATAATGTAAATTAGATTATTCCGTTTCAGACCCCCAAAAATACACTTACAAAAGCACTTACAATAATACACTTACATAATTGTTCGAGTTGGGAGGTGGCCGAAATTTGGGTACCACTGTATAAGTGCATATAAATGCCGTATAACAAGTTTACATTAACATATATTAATTAGGAATGGAATTAGGCATTAAAAACAATAAAAGTAAAATACACACACAGTACAACCCATTACTTACCTTAAAATATTTGTAGCCTTAATGTAGGTGAGAGGTGAGTTTTATTTGTAGGAAGTAAGGTTTGGGATGTATAGTAGCCAGCCAGGTCAGCCCACCCCACCCCACCCCACCCACACATAATATACTACACTTAATTAAAGTGCCCCAGAGCGATAAACTACATATACAGTGGAACCTCGGGTTATGAACATCCCACCATGCGAATTTTTCAGGATACGAACCGTCGTTCGGTTCGATTTTTTGCTTCAGTATACGAAAGAAATTTCAGGATGCGAACTTCCCCCTCAATGGGGGTTCCTTAACCCTTTGACTGTCGAAACCCCAAATCCTGAAGTGTCCTCCTGGTGTCAAAAAATATTTGAGAAAAAAAATATTTTTTCTTATGAAAATGTTAAGATTATTTTTCTGATTGTTTAAAGCTCCCCCCCCCCCCAAAAAAAAAAAAAAAAAAAATTGCCCTCGATACTTACCAAGATATAGAGGCGTGAAGTTGGCAGAAAATGAGTTGCTGCGCCGCTCACCCGGTAAACATTTTTTTTTAATCCCATTCGAAGGTATCTTGCTTTTTCCACTACTTTATTTTTTTCAGGTAATTTATGTGGCCTGTGAGACCAAAGTAAGGTGTAATGTACCTATATACACTCATTGTATACTATACAACACAGTAAGCTTACAAACATAATTATCAATATATTGTTTACAAAACTTGTTTACACAAGCAAACAATACAAAAATTTTTTTATTACTATTGTTCTATAATATATATACATATATATATTCACTGGACACTTTCATGTAACTGCTATTATATTCAAGCTTGTGTTGTGTGTGAGTGTGTGTTTTGTAGTATACATATGTACAAAACTAAAGCAGAAGGAGTCTATAAAGGCTATAGTGCCAGCACAGGGCATTACAGTAATTTCTAAGCAATGAACCTCTGTCAATAAAAAGATGGGAAAGCTGCTGTTGACATGGTTAATGGAGAAATAGTTTCCAAGAGATACGTAGTGTAATGAGATGAACATAAAAATTGTACATAGCAGTTCTTAAGAAAAGTGTGAACTCCTGACAGGACATGCCGCTCTGTATTTCTTCTCCAAGGTATGTAAATGTTGTATGTACACCAGATCTAATTCAATTAGCCTCACAAACTCCGTTTTCTCTTATAACACCTCTGACGTTTTCATAGCGAGAATGCACGACCACTCCCTACCAAACAATTCTCCTCTCTCCGACTTTCCATGTAATGATATTTTTTTTATTCATTCTAGAGTATAAATCAGGTTTCTATGTTATTTATATTGTTTATTATGTCATATTAGATGAATTGTGACAGATAAATAAGCCGTAGAGTTCATATTAGGGTTATTTTGCCATGCCTCCTGAAGCAGAAATTCAGCGGGAATGAATTAATTGCATTTCAGTTAATTTAAAGGAGGAAAATTGACCCAGCATGCAAATAAATCAGGATACGAACAAGTCTGGGGATGGATTAAATTCGTAACCCGAGTTCCACGTACAGTACATTTTTAATTACCTTAAAATATTTGTAGTCTTAATTTGTAGGGTGTGAGGTGAGTTTTATTTATGGGAAGTCAGGCTTGGGAAGTATGGTATCCAGCAAGGCAGCCCTCCACACCCCACCCACATGTAATGTAAACAAACCAGGCGTAGGGAGCTGGTTATCATTACTTTACTTTTGTGTACAATTGTCTCCACATTGAAACAGTAAATAAATAAAGAGACACACCCCATTCTTTTTTAAAACGCTATTTTTAGAAGAAATGATGCTCTGATGAAGGCAATACGAAAGGAATAATTTTCTAGTTACCCCCAGTAATATTACATGGTCCCTCAATTATCGTCCTTAATCCGTTCCTGGAAGTGGGACTATTATCGAAATAGACGATTTTCGAATAAATTTTCCCCATAAGAATTAATGTAATCCAATTAATTTGTTCCAGAAAACCCAGAAGTATAAACAACAATTTTTTTTTTACCAAAAAGATAGATTTACATCACAAAAGAATAAACATTCAACATGACAGTTACCTTTATTAAAGGGCTGTTGTTGATGAATGGAAGACAGGGAGGAGAAGGAAGAGAGGTTATTGTTTGGAAGGGGAATCCCCCTCCAAAGGACTAGGTCACTTCAGGCACTTCCCTAGCATAAATATAGATTTACATGCAGAAAAAAAGCCAAATAATGTAAAGCACTAATAAAATGTAAAATGAAACTTTGGGGAATAGGGTAGTTGATGAGTGGAAGGGTCTGCCTAGTAGGGTGATCGAAGCTAAACTTTGGGTAGTATGAAATTTAGGTTGAATAAATACATGAGCGAGAGGGGTTGGATTGAGTCAACTTGCACCTGAGCTTATTGCTTGGTAGCATTTGCTCTGTTACTGGTTGGATTTGTGAGGCCCTTTGCCTAGTATGGGCCAGCAGGCCTGTTGCAGTGTTCCTACTTTCTTAAGTTCTTATTTAACATCACACTTAACCAGTAGGTGATCGGGCTAGGACCTTGGTACTTTAAGAAGAGATTGGCAAATATATGATGGAGGAGCTGAGTTGATTTGTTTTCATTGGGTATGGGAGTAAATTCTTGGTAGCTTTGGGTAGAGGTCATTTTGAAAAGGGACCTGCCTTGTATGGGCCAGTAGACCTGCAGTGTTCTCCATTTTTTATTTCTTATGGGAAGGATTGTAAAGGACCTGCCTATATGGGCCACCGGCCTTACGCGTGTTCCTCCTTTTTCATTTCTTATTGAGACCTTGTTTGTGTGAGGGAGGGATGGAAATTTTTTATTGTTGGAGAATAAGCACAGATATCAACTCTACGGCTTATTTTTTCTATCAAAATTTTCAACTAATATGACATAATAAACCAATAAAATAACATAGAAACATGGAATATATTCTAGAATGAATAAAATAAATCATTATGTATGTCACAGAGGTTTGTGTTGTGTTGTTGGGTATATAAGGGCCACTGAGAGTAAGCCGTCCATAATGGTGGTGAAGCAGCAGCTGAGGGGGCGGGGTTTTCTGTAGCCCTATAAACTCCAACAACATGGAGGAGTTATAGAATTGCTGAATCACAAAAAAAGAACCCTCTACAACCATCACTACCACCTTCTACCACTATTACAACTGTTACCACCATCACTACTACCTTCTACCACCATCACTACCACCATCAACCACTATCACAACTGCTTCCCCTCTACCACCACCACCTTTGAAATTTTTTCTACAAACTTTTTCATAAATTAGTTGTTTTCTCACATTCTTTACCAAAGGGCCTGGCACTAGAAGCTTTCTTTGGAGCCATGGTAGCTTATTTAGCACTTTCAAGCACTAAAATCAAAGGAATATTAGAAATATTTTGTAGGACAAGTGAGGGAAACCCTCGCCACCGGTAAACAATGGCACACTGGCTGGAAGCGCCCAGGCGGGGTCAGAGTGTGAGTACGCTCCCGGACGAAGGAAAGATTAGTGAGTTAATGGACCATTTGCAAGCCAATGTTTAGAAAAGAAATAACGGGACTATTTCCAAAATGGACGACTTTCAGGCCGGACGATTATTGAGGGACCACTGTGTAGTGACACATTTTCTCTGATATTGGACTACAAGCCCTGGCTACCACATTTCATATTTATGGTTAATTTATTCCACAGTTGGGTTTATTTACACGTTTATATTGTTAATAGTGTGTTTTTTTGCATAATATTGAAAAAAATATCAAAGATGGATTTTAAAGGAAATGTCTCTATAACCCTTTTACGTTTTCGGTCATATATATATACAGTGGTCCCTCATTTTTCGTAATAATCCATTCCTGGAGGAGCTACTATAAACGAAATTTACGATTTGCGAATCAATTTTTTCCCCCTAAGAAATAATGTAAATACAATTAATCCGTTCCTACACCCAGAAGTATTAAAACAAAAAATTTTTTACATGAAATAATACATGTAGTACATAAACAATACAATGGGAAATGATGAATGAAACATTAACACATAACACTAAACCCTTTTTTGGAGTTCTCTAATGTATGGGAGACCCGGAGGAGGAGAGAGAGTGGATTGTTTATAGTTTGGAAGGGGGAAACCCCTTCCAGCAAAAACCTCAGGTACCAATTGCTTTTTTGGGGTTTGCTTGTCTTCTCTGTTTCTTAATGCCACTAGGACCCCCTTGAAGTCACTGGGGTCCTGTCTCGCAAAATAACTGTGGAGAGAGCTCTGTTTCTGGCGTCTCTTTAACACTTCCCCCAAAATGGCCCCAAAACTTTTTCACTGTACATGTTGCCAACATGGCTTGCAACAACCTTGTTAGGGTGATGTTTTTTCCATAAAGCTTTCCATCTTACCCCACATAGTAAAAATCTCTTTAATTTTTTGAAGAAGGCACCTTCTCCATCTCTTTCTCCTCTGCAAACAAGATTCTGAGCTGCGATGTGTTGCTCTTCCTGCTGAAGCTCTTGCAGCCCCCTCAGTGGTGAGCTCTTCATTGTGGCTTCCACCAATTCTTCCACATCCTCCAAACTCACATCCAACCCCATGGAACTCCCCAGTGCCACAGTTGATTTTACAAACAGACATAGCTCATCAGGGTCAGTCCCAAAACCCTTCAAAATCTCTTTGGTCCGACCACAATCAGGCCACAAAATTTTTTCCTCCAGGCAATTCACAAGACCTTGGTAGTCACTCCCTCCCAAGCCAACCTATAAGCGTTATGCAATGGAGGATGCTGAAGTGTTCTTTCCTAAATTCCTCTTAGGGTCAAGTGAGTGTCTGTGTCTCAGTCCGCAACCTTGTGAAACATTTGCTTTGTGTAGAGTTTTTTAAAGATGGCAATGACCTGCTGGTCCATGGGCTGGAGGAGAGGAGTGGTATTCGGGGGCAAGAACTTTACTGTGATGAACCCAAACTCCTCGAAAATTAGGTCATCCAAGTTTGGAGGATGAGCAGGTGCATTGTCCATTACTAGCAGGCACTTGAGATCCAATTTCTTTTCCAGGAGATACTCCTTCACACTAGGGCCAAACACTTCATTGAACCACTCGACGAAAATTTCCCTCGTGACCCATGCCTTACTATTAGATTTCCAAAACACACACAATTTACTCTTCATAACATTGTTTTTCCTGAACACTCTGGGATTTTCAGAATGGTACACTAGTAATGGCTTCACTTTGAAATCCCCACTAGCATTAGCACAGAACATTAGCGTCAGCCTGTCTTTCATAGGCTTGTGTCCTGGCATTGCCTTTTCCTCTTGTGTAATGAAGGTCCTCTTTGGCATTTTCTTCCAAAAGAGGCCTGTTTCGTCACAATTGAACACTTGTTCAGGTTTCAGTCCTTCAGCCTCTATGTACTCCTGGAATTCATGCACATATTTTTCAGCCGCCTTGTGGTCCGAACTGGCAGCCTCACCATGCCTTACCACACTGTGTATGCCAGTACGGTTCTTAAATCTCTCAAACCAGCCTTTGCTGGCCTTAAATTCACTCACTTCACCACTATTTGCAGCAATTTCTTTACCAAATCTTCATGCAAACTGCCTAGCCTTTTCACAAATAATCGAAGTCATAAGAGTATCCTTCCTCTAATTTTTCTCATTTATCCACACCAATAAATAACTCTCAACCGCTTCGAGTACTGGTGATCTCATTTTTTGTCAGATAGTTACTCCCCTTTGCAACAAAAACAAGCGTCCTTTATTTCCTTTTTCTGCCACTATGGAACATAAGGTAGTGGTAGGGTTTGCTTATACATCCTGGACAATCGGCCACCCTGTACCACTTTCATATTGTTCAATGATGGTTTTTCTTAAATTCAATCGTATTTCTCAACTTCTTTACCACAGGCTTGGCACTAGGAGCTTTTCTTTGGAGCCAGGGTAGCTTATTTAGTACTGCAAGCACTAAAAAAATGAAATATTAATGAAAAATTCGCTGGAGCACGTGAGGAACCTTCGCTCACATGGTAAAACAATGCCGACTGGCTGCCCTGCCAGCCCCGGCTCATGCCGTGGGTACGCGTCCCGGACGAACTACGACTCGCGAGTCAACCTATGAAAAGCGAGTCCATGTTTATACGAAAATACCCCTATGACTGGCGAAATTTATGATTTGCCCGGGAACTACGAAATGCGGGGGACCACTGTATGTATATATATATACAGTGGACCCCCGCATACCGGACGCATTGCATAATGTACAATCCGCATACTGGACGCTTTGATCGCTAAAATTTTGCCTCGCATACCGCCCAAAAACCCGCTCACCGCCCTTCGTCCAGAACGCGTCCAATGGCGGCCCTGAGCCACCTCATATGATCCGCCGGTGGCATTGTTTAACCAGCCAGCCTCCGCGGTAACATCCAAGCAAACACTCGGAATAATTTGCATTAGTACAGAGTTTATCGTGCTTTATATCTGGAAAATAAGTGACCATGGGCCCCAAGAAAGCTTTCCTAGTTCCAACCCTATAGCTATAAAGGGTTAGAATTCCAATAGAGATGAAGAAAGAGATCATTGATTAAGTATGAAAGTGAAGTGCGTATCGCCGACCTGGTCAGGTTGTACAGGAAACCCAAATCAACCATCTCTACTATTGTGGGCAACAGAAAGGCAATCAGGAAGCTGTTCTTTCCCAAAGGTTTAACTGGTTTTCGAAACAGAGATCGCAAGTGGATGGAAGATGTTGAGAGACTCTTATTGGTGTGGTATAAATGAAAAAACGCTAGCAGGAAGATAGGTTCTCAAGCGACAAAGCGAAAAGGCTAGAAGTTGCATATGATTTTAATTACAAAAAAGGCCTGCAACTAGTGATGATGTGAGTGAATTTAAGGCCAGCAAAGGTTGGTTTGAGAGATTTAACCCTTTGAGGGTCGACAGGCCCTCTCCGAATCTCAGTCTCAGGCCCGGGCCAAAAATTAAAAAAAAAAAAAAAATTATTTTCTCTTATGAAAAGATAGAGAATCTTTCCCGTCATAAAGACACCAAAAGTTTGAAATTTGATAAAAAACTTACGGAATTATGCTCTCGCAAAGCTAGCGGTCTCGGCGATGTTTACGCATCGGTGATTTTGCCCACTTTGAGCCCCATTTCGGCCAATTTCACTGTACTAGTCGACAAAAAACATGAATATTTTCGCTAGAACTCCATTTTTTTCTATCGAAAGGGGTGCAAGAAACCACTCATTTATGAAATTCAATTATCCAGTACAGTGGTCAAATTTTAGCAATTTTGCCAATTTCACACAAATTTCAAAAGAGCCAATTTCCGAATAGGGTCCAGAATAAACAAGAAAGACATTCTTGGCACTAAAATAAACATTCCTCTAGCCCATTAGTCATGCCCTAAAGGGCCCCTCTTATATTCTTTTGCTTTCCACTTTGAATTTTTATTTTCACAAAAAAATATAAAATTTACTGTTAGCAGACTACTGCATTAGTGTAAAAAATGGTATAAATATTTTGGTGCACTTGTGAAAGAATATTAGACTCACCAGTTGACGTGTATTGCACTCTTGGCACGATTTGTTTACTTTTGAAGTTTGGTAAAAATCGAACATTTCTGCTACTTTGAGCTCAATTTCAAGGCACCTTTCTTTGTAAAACCAGTCAAAATCATCTCAATTTCTATAATATGTCTTCCATTCTATAAAACGAGACCAAGAAAACTAGAATACAACAATAAATACCATACGAAAATACACTGCAAAGTCGCTGATTTATTAAAAAAAAATGGTCAAAGTTTTTTTTTTCTCATTATGCACTGTGTGCTGCAGGATTTTTTTTAGACTGTGCACACTGACCACTTAGACCCATTCTTTCATATGAAGGCCTACCAGCTTTCTCCCACTAGATTTGAGGCCGCTAGAATTTATGAGTACTAGTACGTCAAAAACCCCTACGCGTAAGACGTACTAGTACGACGAAAATCCTCAAAGGGTTAAGAAGCGTAGTGGCATACATAGTGTGATAAGGCATGGTGAGGCTGCCAGTTCGGACCACAAAGCGGCTGAAAAATATGTGCAGGAATTTAAGGAGTGCATAGACAGTGAAGGACTGAAACCTGAACAAGTGTTTAATTGTGATGAAACAGGCCTGTTTTGGAAGAAAATGCCAAGCAGGACCTACATTACTCAGGAGGAAAAGGCACTCCCAGGACATAAGCCTATGAAAGACAGGCTTACTTTTTTGATGTGTTCCAATGCTACTGGTGATTGCAAAGTGAAGCCTTTATTAGTGTATCACTCTGAAACTCCCAGACCGTTCAGGCAAAAGAATGTCCTCAAGGAAAATTTGTGTGTGCTGTGGAGGGCAAACAGTAAGGCATGGGTCACTAGGGACTTTTTCTATGACTGGTTACACCATGCATTTGCCCCCAATGTGAAAGATTACCTAACTGAAAAGAAATTAGAACTTAAGTGCCTCCTGGTGTTAGACAATGCCCCTGGTCATCCTACAGACGTGGCAGAGCGACTTTATGGGGACATGAAATTCATTAAGGTGAAGTTTTTGCCTCCTAATACCACTCCTCTCCTGCAGCCCATGGACCAGCAGGTTATTGCAAACTTCAAAAAACTGTACACAAAAGCTCTGTTTGAAAGGTGCTTTGTAGTGACCTCAGAAACTCAACTGACTCTAAGAGACTTTTGGAGAGATCACTTTAATATCCTCAATTGTATAAACCTTATAGGTAAGGCTTGGGAGGGAGTGACTAAGAAGACCTTGAACTCTGCTTGGAAGAAACTGTGGCCAGAATGTGTAGACAAAAGGAATTTTGAAGGGTTTGAGGCTAACCCTGAGAGGAGTAGCCAGTTGAGGAATCAATTGTGGCATTGGGGAAGTCCTTGGGGTTGGAGGTTAGTGGGGATGATGTGGAAGAGTTGGTGGAGGAGGACAATGAAGAACTAACCACTGATGAGCTGATAGATCAACTTCAACAGCAAGAGGCCAGACCTGAGGAAACTGGTTCAAAGGAGGGGAGAGAGAAATTGAAGGAATTGCCTACTACAAAGATTAAGGAAATCTGTGCAATGTGGCTGAAAGTGCAAACCTTTATGGATGAAAATCACCCTCACACAGCTATTGCAAGCCGTGCTGGTGACTATTACACTGACAATGTTGTGAAACACTTTAGGGAAGTCATAAAGGAACGAGAGGTACAGGCCACTATGGACAGATATGTTGTGCGAAAGAAGTCCAGTGACTCTGAAGCTGGTCCTAGTGCATTAAAAGAAGAAGGGAAGTAACCCCAGAAAAGGACTCGACACCTCAAGTCTTAATGGAAGGGGATTCCCCTTCTAAACACTAACACTCTCTCTCCCCTCCTCCCATCCCATCAATCATCACCAGATCTTCAATAAAAGTAAGTGTCATGTAATTGTGCATGCCTTTTTCAGTTTGTGTGTATTAAAATTAACATTTCATGTGGTAAAAATTTTTTTTTCATACTTTTGGGTGTCTTGCACGAATTAATTTGATTTCCATTATTTCTTATGGGGAAAATTCATTCGCATACCAAACATTTCGCATAACAATGAGCCCTCTTGCACGGATTAAGGTCGCTATGCGGGGGTCCACTGTATACTATATATGTCGTGCCGAATAGGCAAAATTTGTGATCTTGGGCTTAAATAGCAACGTTCATCTGCCATATAGGAGAAGTAAAAATTTGTGTATGCAAAAATTTTCACCAAAATAAATTCCCTGAACCTAACGAAAAAATATATTTCACTGTGTTTGTTTAGTATTAAATTACTGTAAACAAATCTAAAATATATTTAGTTGGGTTAGGCTAAAATAAATTGCTCTTGTTATAATAAGTTTAGGTAAGTTTTCTAAGATTCTTTTGGTGCAAAATTAAATTTTTTTACATTAACATTAATGAAAAAATATATCTTTAAACGTATAAAAGAAAATTTCAGAAAGGACTTAATTTTAAATGAGTTCTTACTAATTGACCAGTTTTAAATATTCGGCACGATAAGTATACATGTATATACAGTGGACCCCCGCTTAACGATCACCTCCCAATGCGGCCAATTATGTAAGTGTATTTATGTAAGTGAGTTTGTACGTGTATGTTTGGGGGTCTGAAATGAACTAATCTACTTCACAATATTCCTTATGGGAACAAAATCGGTCAGTACTGGCACCTGAACATACTTCTGGAATGAAAAAATATCGTTAATCGGGGCCCCACTGTAATATAAATATATATATAAAATATATATATATATATATATATATATATATATATATATATATATTATATATATATATATATAATATATATACATATATATATATTATAATAAATAAAACATATAATATAAAATACATATATATAAATATATATTAAATATATATATATATATATATATAATAATATATATATATATAATATATAAATAAAAATAAATATATATATATATATATTTTTTTTTTTTTTTTTTCAACAAGTCGGCCGTCTCCCACCGAGGCAGGGTGACCCAAAAAAGAAAAAAAAATCCCCAAAAAGAAAATACTTTCATCATCATTCAACACTTTCACCACACCCCCGCACATTATCACTTTTTTTTGCAGAGGTGCTCAGAATACAACAGTCTAGAAGCATAAACTTTATAAAAAATACACAACATATCCCTCCAAACTGCCAATATCCCAAACCCCTCCTTTAAAGTGCAGGCATTGTACTTCCCATTTCCAGGACTCAAGTCCGACTATATGAAAATAACCGGTTTCCCTGAATCCCTTCACTAAATATTACCCTGCTCACACTCCAACAGATCGTCAGGTCCCAAGTACCATTCGTCTCCATTCACTCCTATCTAACACGCTCACGCACGCTTGCTGGAAGTCCAACCCCTTACCCACAAAACCTCCTTTACCCCCCTCTCCCAACCCTTTCGAGGACGACCCCTACCCCGCCTTCCTTCCCTATAGATTTATATGCTTTCCATGTCATTCTACTGTGATCCATTCTCTCTAAATGACCAAACCACCTCAACAACCCCTCTCTGCCTCTGACTAATACTTTTATTAACTCCACACCTTCTCCTAATTTCCACACTCCGAATTTTCTGCATAATATTTACACCACACATTGCCCTTAAACAGGACATCTCCGCTGCCTCCAACCGTCCTCCTCGCTGCTGCATTTACCACCCAAGCTTCACACCCATATAAGAGTGTTGGTACTACTATACTTTCATACATTCCCTTCTTTGCCTCCATAGATAACGTTTTTTTTGACTCCACATATACCTCAACGCACCACTCACCTTTTTTCCCTCATCAATTCTATGATTAACCTCATCCTTCATAAATCCATCCGCCGACACGTCAACTCCCAAGTATCTGAAAACATTCACTTCTTCCATACTCCTCCTCCCCAATTTGATATCCAATTTTTCTTTATCTAAATCATTTGACACCCTCATCACCTTATCTCTTTTCTATGTTCACTTTCAACTTTCTACCTTTACACACATCCCAAACTCATCCACTAACCTTTGCAATTTTCTTTAGAATCTCCCATAAGCACAGTATCATCAGCAAAAAGTAACTGTGTCAATTCCCATTTTGAATTTGATTCCCCATAATTTAATCCCACCCCTCTCCCAAACACCCTAGCAATTACTTCCTTTACAACCCCATCTATAAATATATTAAACAACCATGGGACATTACACATCCCTGTCTAAGACCTACTTTTACCGGGAAGTAGTCCCTCCCTCTCTTCTACACACCCTAACCTGAGCCTCACTATCCTCATAAAAACTCTTTACAGCATTTAATAACTTACCACCTATTCCATATACTTGCAACATCTGCCACATTGCTCCTCTATCCACTCTATCATATGCCTTTTCTAAATCCATAAATGCAATAAAAACTTCCCTATCTTTATCTAAATACTGTTCACATATATGCTTCAATGTAAACACCTGATCTACACATCCCCTACCCACTCTAAAACCTCCTTGCTCATCCGCAATCCTACATTCTGTCTTACCTCTAATTCTTTCAATTATAACCCTAACCGTACACTTTTCCTGGTATACTCAGTAAGCTTATTCCTCTATAATTTTTACAGTCTCTTTTGTCCCTTTCCCTTTATATAAAGGGACTATACATGCTCTCTGCCAATCCCTAGGTACCTTCCCCTCTTTCATACATTTATTAAACAAAAGTACCAACCACTCCAACACAATACCCCCCCTGCTTTTAACATTTCTGTCATGATCCCATCAGTTCCAGCTGCTTTACCCCTTTCATTTTACGTAATGCCTCACGTACCTCCCCCACACTTACATTCTGCTCTTCTTCACTCCTAAAAGATGGTATACCTCCCTGACCAGTGCATGAAATTACTGCCTCTGTTTCTTCCTTAACATTTAAAAGTTCCTCAAAATATTCTCGCCATCTACCCAATACCTCCATCTCCCCATCTACTAACTCCCCTACTCTGTTTTTAACTGACAAATCCATATTTTCCCTAGGCTTTCTTAACTTGTTTAACTCACTCCAAAATTTTTTCTTATTTTCATTAAAATTTCTTGACAGTGCCTCTCCCACTCTATCATCTGCTCTCCTTTTGCACTCTCTCACCACTCTCTTTACCTTTCTTTTACTCTCCATATACTCTGCTCTTCTTATAAACACTTCTGCTTTGTAAAAACCTCTCATAAGCTACCTTTTTCTCTTTTATCACACCCTTTACTTCATCATTCCACCAATCACTCCTCTTTCCTCCTGCCCCCACCCTCCTATAACCACAAACTTCTGCCCCACATTCTAATACTGCATTTTTAAAACTATTCCAACCCTCTTCACCCCCCACTACTCATCTTTGCACTAGCCCACCTTTCTGCCAATAGTCGCTTATATCTCACCCGAACTTCCTCCTCCCTTAGTTTATACACTTTCACCTCCCTCTTACTTGTTGTTGCCACCTTCCTCTTTTCCCATCTACCTCTTACTCTAACTGTAGCTACAACTAAATAATGATCCGATATATCAGTTGCCCCTCTATAAACATGTACATCCTGGAGCCTACCCATCAACCTTTTATCCACCAATACATAATCTAATAAACTATATATATATATATATATATATATATATATATATATATATACAGGAGGGCCCCACTTATACGGCAGGTTAGGTTCCAGGCTACCGCCGTAAAGCGGAAATCGCCGTAAAGTGGAACACCCTTTTTTTCCACTTATAAATGCATACAAACACTAGATAACAAGTTTACACTAACATATATTAAGTTAGCAATAGAACCAGGCATCAAAAACAATAAAAAGGTACAATACACACATAGTGCCTCATTACTTACCTTAAAATATTTATAGTCTTAATCTAGGGTGAGACAAGTAGTATTTATTGTAAGAAATCAAGTGTGGTATGTATTGTAATAGCCTCACCAGGCCACCCCACCCACACATACTATTCTATGATATTTAAGCATCCCAGAGCGATAAAATGTATATACAGTTCACTCATTACTTACCTTAAATATTTGTAGTCTTAATGTAGGGTCAGGAGTAAGTAAAATGAGATAAACGAATAAATGAGAGAGAGAAAGAAATGAATACATGAGAGGGGGCAGGCGCAGTTATGTAAACAAACCAGGGGAAGGTAAGTTTTGTAAACAAACGAAATGTACACGTCTGGTTTGTGTACAGTTACATTGTGTACAGGTTGTCTCTACATTGATACGGTAGAATTAATAAAGAAGAACACTCCATTCTCATGTAACATCATTTTGAGAAGAAATGAAGCTCTGAGTGAAGGCAATGGAAATAAGTCACACTGACTTTTTGGGTTATCTAGGTTCTCTACACGTATGTTGTTATGTATGATAATCTATGTAACTGTATTTGTGTATACCTGAATAAACTTACTTACATACATACGAAAGGAATAATTTTCTACAGTTACCCCCAGTAACACATTTACTCTTATGTTAGATTAGAGAAAATGTTATTCTTGGCGTCACTGTACAAGTTATGTGGCTCCCACATCTTATATTTATGTTATTTATTCTATTGTGGGGTGTATTTATCATCTTTTTATGTTATGTATCGTGTTTATTATATAATTTTGAAAAAAATATCATGGATGGATTAATGAAAATGTGTATATTAACGTAATATACGACATTTAAATGACTCGATGTATGTAAGTTTATTTAGGTACAGGTATACATAAGTATAATTATCAGAGTATATATAAAATATGAAATAACTTTTAAAAACATTTGAAATTTTGGAGTTTCCAGACAAAATTGGAGAGACTTAGTGCTTACTGAGCTCATGGAGAATGTAAACAAACAGGGTGGGGCACGGTGACCGTATTAGAAAGTCAGGTGGGGGAGCCGTATAGTGAGTTTTGGTCATAATTTGAAATGTCCGTATTAGCGGAAAAGCCGTAAAGCGGAACGCCGTAAAGCGGGGCCTCCTGTATATATATTATATATATATATATATATATATATTATATATATATATTTATATATATATAATATATATATATATATATATATATTATGCAATAAGATCACAGTAAACAGGTGATTTCAGAATATGCAAAACAACCACTCTGAAAGAATTTGTTGGTGTATGACAGACCGGTGGAGGGGAGAGGGAGGCGGGTTTATTATAGGAGAATATGACACTAATATCAATTCTATGGGTAGGTAGTTGGCTGGTAGACAGCAACCATCAGGGAGTACTACCATCCTGCCAAGTGAGTGTAAAATGAAACCCTGTAATTGTTTTACATGATGATAGGATTGCTGGTGTCTTTTCTGTCTCAAACATGCAAGATTTCAGGTATGTCTTGCTACTTCTAATTACACTTAGGTCACACTAAACATACATGTACTGGCATATATATACACACACACCCCTCTGGGTTTTCTTCTATTTTCTTTCTAGTTCTTGTTCTTGTTTATTTCCTCTTATCTCCATGGGGAAGTGGAACAGAATTCTTCCTCCGTAAGACATGCGTGTTGTAAGAGGCGACTAAAATGCCGGGAGCAAGGGCCTAGTAACTCCTTCTCCTGTATAAATTATTAAATTTAAAAAGAGAAACTTCCATTTTTCTTTTTGGGCCACCCTGCCTCGGTGGGATATGGCCGGTTTGTTGAAAAAAAAAAAAAAAAGCTCTACGGCTTATTTATCTATCACAATTCAACTAATATGACATAAACAACATTAACCCTTAAACAGTCCAAATGTATATGTACGTTCTCTCGCGTAGCACCCCAAACGTATATATACATTTTATTTGTCATTTATTCAGCAGTGGCACAATAGGCCTGAGTCGTCTAGACATGAGAGAATGGGTGTGCGCACTCAGTGTGCGCCATATGAAAAAAATTGGGGATGCCTGGGTCCCACATGCTCTTGTTTCCTATAAAAAAAAGATTGTTTTTTTTTCTCAAAATATTCGGGGCGCTGCGCAGGTGAACGTATATATACGTTTGGACTGTTTAACCCTTTGACTGTTGCAACCCCTAATCCTGAGGTGTCTCCTGGTGTTGCAAAATTTAAAAAAAAAAAAAAAAAATTATTTTTTCTTATGAAATGATAAGAGAAACTTTTCCCGATTGTAAAGACACCAAAAAAATGAAATTTGATGGAAAACTGACGGAATTACGCTCTCGCGAAGTTAGCGACCTCTGCGATATTTACAAATCGGCGATTTTGCCACTTTGAGCCCTATTTTCGGCTAATTCCATTATTCCAGTCAACCAAACTCATAGCTATTTCTTCAGAACTCCATTTTTTCCATCGATGGAGTACAAGAAACTGCCCATTTACCGATTTCAACTACCCAATAACATGGTCAGAAATTTGCAATTTGGCCAATTTCACGAAAATTAAAAAATATGACAATTTCAAAATAAGGACCAGAATGAACAATGCAGACATTCCTGGCTCTAAAATAACATTTTCTTTGTTCAGCAGTTATGTCTCCAGGCCCCTCTGATATTACTCTTGCTTTTTATTTTGAAATTTTATTCAAACAAAAAAATAGAAGATTTACTGTTATGCAGACTACTGTAATACTGTAATAATTGTAAAAATTACATCAACCCATTCATGACTGCATATTAGAATGGCTATTTGGACATTTATTGGACAATGACATCATTTGTTTACTTTTGAACATCGGCAAAAATTAAACATTTCCAGTACTTTGTGCTCCATTTCCAGGTTCTTTTTATAGTAAAATTAATCAAAATCACCTCTATTTCTATAACATCATTTCTATTCTATCAAATGAGACCAAGAAAACGAGAATACAACCACAAATACTATACAAAAATAGACCACAAAGTCGGCATTTTAATTAAAAAAAAACGGTCGGAGTTTTTTTTTTCTCATTATGCACTGCGTGCTCCAGGATTTTTTTTATATGGTGCACACTACCACACAGACCCATTCTCTCACATGTGGGCCTACCAGCTTTCTCCTGCCTGATTTGAAGCCGCTAGAATTTATGAGTATATATACGTCAAACACGGTACCTCGTAAACGTATATATACGACGCGACAGTCAAAGAGTTAAGGGTTAATAACATAGAAACATGACATATACTCTAGAATGAATAAAGTAAGTCATTATGTGTGTAACAACAGGTGTTCTGTTGTTGTTGTTGGGTGTGCTAACTGCACTAGTTTCATAAATAAGAAATATTATATAAAAACATAATAGAGAATGTAAAGAAATAATGGTTTTATTAAAAGTACATATGCTGGCAGAGGTGGAGGTGGAGAGTGGAAGATAGGCTACTTGCTACTAGCTCCTACTGCCACCGCACACCTCGCTTGTTTATCTATGATTTCATACTGTAATTCCATGGACATCATTCTCTTTTTCTTCTCAGGACTGTCCTTTGCACTTACTTTCTTAGGACCCATGGTTAGAAAAAAGAAATTTGGCAATAAAAACATGAGAAATGCTTCCATGGCGACAAAACACACTGCACAGCTCAGGTGATGTTGTGGCACTGGCTGTGCCACCTAGTGGCGATGTTCTGAAACTCGCTTATTATATTATTATTATTATTAATATAGGGAACCGGTGCACAGATCCAATTCCCTAGATCAAGAACCCCTCACCAGTGTCATGGAACCTCCCTTGAGGGGGAAACTCACAACCTGAATTTTGGCTCATATCCAGAAGCAAAAACTCGACCGAGCGACGGTTCATACATGTACATATCTTGAAAAACTCACATGGTGGGGCACTAGTAAGCCAAGGTTCCACTGTACATATAAATATTGTACATACATACCTGGAGAGGGTTTCGGGGGTCAATGCCACTGTGGCCTGGTCTGAGATCAGGCCTCATGGTGGATCAGGGTCTGATCAACCAGGCTGTTACTGCTGGCAGCACGCAAGCTGACAGCCCAGTTGGTCAGGTACTTACTTTAGGTGCCTGTCCAGTGCCTTCTTGAAGACAGCAAGGGGTCTATTGGTAATCCCCCTTATGTATGCTGGGAGGCAATTGAACAGTCTTGGGCCCAGGGCACTTATTGTGTTTTCTCTTGGTGTCCCTGCTTTTCATTGGGGAAATGTTGCATCTCCTGCCGAGTCTTTTGCTTTCATAGGGAGTGATTTTCGTGTGCAGGTTTGGTACCAATCCCTCCAGGACCTTCCAAGTGTACATTATAATGTATCTCTCTCACCTGCCTTCGAGGGAATACAGATCAAGGACCTTCAACCGTTCCCAGTAATTTAGGTGCCTCATCGTACTTGTGTGTGCCATGAAAGTACTTTGTACACTCTCCAGGTCTGCAATGTCGCCAGCCTTGAAGGGGGCCGTTAGTGTACAGCAGTATTCCAGCCTAGAGAGCACAAGCAATTTGAAGAGAATCATCATGGGCTTAGCATCCCTAGTTTTGAAGGTTCTCATTATCCATCCTATCATTTTCCTAGCGGATGAGGTAGATACATTGTTGTTGTCTTTGAAGGTGAGATCCTCTGACATTATCACTCCCAGGTCTTTCACATTACTTTTCCGCTCTACTGTATGGTTAGAGTTTGTCGTATACCCTGACACATTTTTAATTTCTTCAAGTTTCCCATATCTGAGTAGTTGAAATTTCTCGTTGAATGGCATACATTTTATACACAGAATATGTAGCCCTTGTGGCTTAGGGCTTCTTTGATTATAATAATAATACACGATAAATATATTGCTGTATCCTTATCTTTCATTACTTGCATGCACTCAGCATTATTATACTCAGGAAGCATAACCAAAGGTGTCATGCAGCAGCTGAGACAAGTCAGGTGGTGTGGTTCGAAGGGGAGCAGTTCCTGGAATCAATAGCTTACACTGACATCAAAGTACCCCATATGAAGGGTATTGCAAATCGAGCAATTAGTTGTACACATTCTCCCTTCCTCTTATTTATGTCTCTGGAACAATGACTAACACTTCAGAAGGGATGATAAAACCTGATTTCAGATATGGAGATATTGTACATTTTTACAGTAAAACATATAAGCAGAACACATGAATGGGTAATGTCAAAATTTTTATTATTTATTTAAATGAAAATATTGGGCCAATTCAATTAAATACTTATTTTGGAGTGCATTTAAATACCATGATACTGGTGTGTAAGCTAAAACTGTAACAACAAATGTTGTAATTCAAAAATCATTGTAACAATTATATCAAACTTTTAATTTCTCACATTAAGAAACATTTTAATTATCCAATCTCATGCTTTACGTAAAATATAATCACATAATTTGTTATTTCAAAAGTAATCATTGTAACAATTCATATCAAACTTTTAATTCTCACCTAAGCTAAACATTTTAATTATCCTCTCATCTTTCACAGCCTTTAAAATATAGTCTTACAGCTATTCTGCATTAGATACTATCAGAAAAGCCAAAACATCTTTTCACTATATGAATCAGATCCTTTCAGTCAAGCTCTTTCACTCTTAAGTATTCAAATTTTTCAAGACACTGTAAATTCATGTATTTTCCCTCACCAAGCCCAGCTATAAAATAATTATCATAAATGCCATGTGATATTAAAGTCTTACAATCCATCAGAAACCTGGTTTCAGTTCACAGCCCTCTTAGTATTTATCTTTATAATAAACCTAATTTTTTATTGGGTGTACAGTTTTGAGTTATTGCACAACATACATTCATGTACATGTAAATATCCTTAGCTTATGTGGTTGCTAATGCTACTGCTTTAGCTAAACTACTGTTACTTACCATGCCCTTATCCTTTCTTAATTTGCTATGTTCAACAACCTTATTCAATACAAGCTATACTTGCTAACAAAGTTTTCATGTTAGTACTGTATGTTTACAATACATCATGTAATCCACTCAGCATCCTGTCATGGATTCCTATACAAAAATCTTGAGAGTAAGTTTTCACATTCAAAATGACCCAAAACCAAACATATTTCAATATTCTCTCTAAATTTAATTTCATTTAGTTTAGTTTAGTAAGCAAAATTGACTTGTCAACTTGTCTCACTTTCTTATCCTATACTCCTTCAGCATCCTTGAGAAATGTTTCTTGAGAAGTTTATGGGTAGCAAATTTGAAGATGTATAGTTCAATAGGAAGTTCAATAGCTCAATAGGAAAAAGAGGTATGCATTTTAGGACTCCAGTAGCTTCCTCCTCCATATCCAATGGATATGGAGGAGTTTGAGTCAGCTGTACAAGTGGGTCATTTAACATTCATGTTTAAGAAAATGTGATAACAGCAAATGAGGGAGCTCACCTTGCAGACAACTGCATAATACCATATGAGAGTCACTTCCAAGAGCCCAGCTCACGAAGCATGGTATAATGCCACAGGCGAGTCATGGTTTCAAGAGTCAAATCTGCAGATAACTAAGTAATATCATAAAGGACCCATGGATCTGGCAAGTCAGCCACAGATAAGTAGAAATCATGAATGTAAAACTCTTAGATGCTGCAAGAGTATACTGTGAATGTATTGTTTTACTGCTCAGCCAAAACTTTATTTCTATTTTCAAATAATTATTCACAGTCGTTCTAACTAGCATTCAATATACATTAATATATTAACTGCCTATATAAAGAAGATATTTTCCAGGTTATTTTCAGTACACATATGTATCAAGTTCTGAGCTTATGTAAAACATATTTATAGCATTTTCTAAACTACTGTAGTTTTTTAAAAAAGTCAATCCCCCCAAAAATTGCCCTATTACTTAAACTGCACCTACATCTATAATATTCTTAATTCAGCTTTTATTTTATTTGGTATTTATCAATTTAGCTATCTGAAATTCAAATGCTAAAGTTCATTGTACGGACAAACAATGACACAACATTCAACTGTTTCTTTATATTACCTGGAATTATTACTTACTTAACTGAAAAAAGAGTAAATTTTTACTGTATGCAGTTATTGCCACACATTTTCTGAACCTTGTTTAAGGTTTAAATTAAAAAAAAAAAAATACAATTACTGTACTGTACATGATGATGAACCATGCTAAAAGCTGTATGAAAAGTAGCATCATTTAACTTGAGGTACAGTATCGTATTTAACCCTTTAACTGTCCAAACATAGATCTATATTGTTAACTGCTAGCGCTCCATATGTAGATAAACGTTTCATTTTTCCTGTCTCCAAATCTGACACGAATGGCCTGAGATGCCTGGTCAACATAGAATGGGTCTTAACACTCGGTGTGAGCAGTATTAAAAAAAATGTGGGACCACTTAGTACCTTGTAAGAGTACCAGTTCAATTGAGCGCCAGCTAGAGCAAACAGCGCTGCAAACACCAGGGATTCACTGATGTCATGTCGTATTAACACTCCCCTTTTAAAAGGAAAATGATGTTGACCCTGAGTTTAGTGGCTTTGAGGTGGATATGTCATCCTGCCAGAATGTCCTATAACCTATGCCCTAAGTAAAGAGAAACAATTCTGGAATGTACAAAGATGTTCGGCAGGCTGGCTGGTCAGCTGGCTGTCTCTATCTCCGTCTCTCTGTCTGTATCTATCTCTGTCTCTATCTCACTGGTATACATAAATACAATTATACATAGTGTAAATTACCTAGGATAACCTAAAAAATCAAGACCTATTGCTATACTGTGCTTGTAGATATAATGCATAATAAGCATGACTGGCAAGTAATATGCATTTTCACGTGTTCAGGAATCAGACATGACTACTCTGCAATGTAATACCTGTTGGTTCACGAGTCGCTTTCTCTGAGACAGAAAGAGAGACAAGCAGAGAGACAGAGAGAGAGAGACAACCAAACAGATGGACAGACAGACATAGACAGACATGTTTATGTGTAATAGTGAAAACAAATAAAGCCAAGGCAGTGCACAATCATCAAGTGTCACTCCACTGCTGCAGTATTGGCAGTGGAGTGACACTTGTCTTACACTATGCTTCAAGGAGTTTCATACATACTCCCACATGTCCAAAACATTGCTGGGACCTATACATGCTATGTATATATTTCTAGACAATAGTATGTGACTAAGGTAGGCAAACATGTTCACCTGTCACTGTGTGATTGAGTACTATTTCAGTACCTAATATGTATTAGTGTCAGAAGAAAGATTGGCTATGAAATCACAAAAACTACAACAAATTGTAATTATCAGAACATAAAAATTATATAAATAAAAAAAATGGAAAAAAAAAGGTATATCGGTAACACTTCTGCAAGCGGCAGCGCTTCATGTTGCTGTCAGGTGAGCGACAAGCGCCGATTTTGCAGTCTTATATCTCTGACAAAAATTTTTTGTTTAGATTATTACATGTAAAAGAATGTCCTCTTTATAAAAAAAAAAAAAAAAAAAAAAAAAAAAAGACGATTTTTTTTTTTTAAATATTTGGAGTGCTGGACAAGAGAATGTAGATCTACGTTAGGACAGCCATGGGGTTAACTGCAATTTTCACTCATTCTTCAGAGGTAAGCCTGAGAAAGCTCATCAATATATAACACTCACAGTCGACAGTGATAGTTCTGAACAATAATAATTTCCACTTTTGAAAGGGCAAACACCAGCAGCCTGGTCAGAGGCCAGGCGGCAATTAGTGAATGGAGGATGAAGTCTCCACGACTTACTGCACTAGAAGACCCATGTGGATTTAGCATTTCATAAACTACAATACAATCCACTTTTAAAGAAGCCAAGAACTTGGCAAAAAATATGCCTTTTCTTTTCTAAGGTGCTTTTCAAATGTGTAAGAAGAAATAATAATGATGCTTTCCCAAACAGTCTTTATTACTATATCATTGTCAATACCATCATCTGCATGATGGGACTGATGATCAGAACCCAATGGCAATTTTGTTGGATTAACTGATTTTTTCACCTTATATATACATATTTAAAAGGTAATTATTGAATGCTGTATACATAATTGTTCTGACAAGAAATAAAAACCTGAAAGCAGGTTAATGCAGTGGCTTACTGGAATTATTGTCAATGATCGACTGAATTACGGCAGAAAAATTATTATAACAGAACAAATATTTTTTATGGATTATTTCAAGAGCTGAAAACATAGTTGCAAACTATACTTTCAGGAAAAAAAAAATATTATTATAGCCATTATTGTAAATAAAAAACTTCTACTAAACATCTCTAGGCCCCAAAATTCTCAAGCAAAACAATCTGAACAACTGAACTCAGGGTAGTTCAGCTGAATTTGGCACTTTTATACACAACTTTAAAAATAAATTATTTTCATTTATTAGCAATAGCTATTAAAGCTAAGTGTATTATAAAACAGGCAAAGCATATTACTTTAAAATGTATCTAGCAGTATTTAAAAAAAAAAAAAAAAAAAAAAATATTACAGAATCAGCCTCAGCTTGTTCTGGTCACACTTTGCAGAAGACACTATGATCATGGTGATTCTTTGACCACCAAACCCATTCTTTTTTTTTTTTTTTTTTGACTGCATTATATTCTAACCATTGTGGCACATGACCAGAATGAATATTTTCAAAACCAATGAATAATGCAAGGATTAAAACCCACAACCACCAGAACATGAATCCCAGCAGTACCAGTACTACTTTTGATTTTAAAAGTGTTATATTTTTTGTTAATGTAAATTTGTGTAGTTGAACAGTTAAAATAGATATCCATTTTCTGGCTTATTATTAAATATATAGATAAACCATCTGATAACTGAAGAAAAATATTATGTACAATAATATTTGCTTATTACTTTTATACAAGTCTTAAATAAAATAGGCCTGTAAACTGCATTTTCTATGAACTATCAGTCAGCTTCAAAATTTAATTCCTGTTTTGCATATTAAAAAAATGCAGGCTATGCATGTGTGTGCACAAGCATGAGTGCAGTGTGTGTACTCATCTATTTGTAGTTGCAGGGCTCGAGTCATAGCTCCTGGCCCCACCTCTTTGCTGGTCACTACTAGGTCTACTCTCTCCCTGCTCCATGAGCTTTATTGTACCTCTTCTTAGAGCTAAGTATGGATCTTGCCACTACTACATCACTCTCCTGATTGCTCCATTTTCTGACAACTCTACGACTGAAGAAATACTTCCTAACATCCCTGTGACTCATTTAAGCCTATGTGTGTACTCACCTAGTTGAGGTTGCAGAGGTCGAGTCCAAGCTCCTGGCCCC
>NC_069402.1:110007165-110012165 GCF_026875155.1 Cherax quadricarinatus
TAAAAAAAAAAAATGTATGTATGCATGAATGTATATATGTATGTATGTATGTCATGCTGAATAGGTAAAACTGATCAATAAGCAAGAACTCATTTAAAATTAAATCCTTTTTAAAATTTTCTTTTATACTTTTAAATATATATTTTCTCCATTTATGTTAATGTAAAAATTTATAATTTTGTACCAAAAGAACCTCGGAAAACTTACCTAACCTCAGTATAACAAGCACAATTTAATTTAGCTTAATCCAATTAAATATATTTCAGATAATTTCACAATAATTTAATAATAACAAACACAATGAAACAATTTTTTCATTAGGTTCAGAATGATTTTTGTGTAATTATTGCATACACAAATTTTCACTTGCCTTATTCGGCAAGAAGAGCGATGCTATTTAAGCCAAAATTGCAACTTTTACCTATTCTGCGAGAGAGAGAAGAGAGAGAAGAGAGAGAAAAGAGAGAGAGAAGAGAGAGAGAAGAGAGAGAAAAGAGAGAGAAGAGAGAGAAAAGAGAGAGAGAGAAGAGGAGAGAGAGAGAGAGAAAGAGAGAGAGAGAGAGAGAGAGAGAGAGAGAGAGAGAGAGAGAGAGAGAGAGAGAGAGAGAGAGAGAGAGAGAGAGAGAGAGAGAGAGAGAGAGAGAGGAGAGAAGAGAGAGAGAGAGAGAGAGAGAGAGAGAGAGAGAGAGAGGAGAGAGAGAAGAGAGAGAGAGAAGAGAGAGAGAGAGAGAGAGAGAGAGAGGCAGGCACAAGTACGCTCACACCTTGAGTATGCTCACTTTGTTGGTTTGCCTGCCCCCCCTTCATCTGAACTGTTGACAGAGTAGAGAACAGAGCAATACATCTATCTCTCGCCTGGACCCATCCTGGATAGATCTGTCATTTCAGCAGAGCGATCAACATAGGAGGGATGGGGGTGGCCTTACTGTTATGTAAAAGGCCCAAATATTGTAAAAAATCCCACATTTGGGGGATCCATTTCGAGGACAGCGTGAAACGTTTTTATCCCACGGACGGGCAGAAAAGAGCAACTTTCACTTGGCTGTACCCTTCTCATTATTTAATAAAAAAAAGCGCTAACCCAAAAGGGTATACGCGCGCGGGTAGGGAAGGAAGAAAGGGGAATTGGAGGCAGAAGGGGGGGGGAAAGATCAGAGGTTAAGAAAACAGGGGGCAGGGGTAGTAGGGGGTTGAGGGTAGAAAGAGATAAAAGTAGAAAGGGCTGAAAGTTCAAAAATTTGTGGAGTAAGTCAGTCGTTGCAAAAGTCAATGAGAGAGCCCGGAAAAAAGGGTGGGTCCATCAGCGAAAAGGGGAAAGGGTAAAGAGAGAGCAGGGGGCGAAGCGAGACAGGGTAAATTCTGCGTGCTCTTTGATAAAGGGGGCAGCCCAACAAAATGTGGCTGAGATAATGGAGCTTGGCAATTCCCAGAGAGGAGAAAGACGCCTCCCCTGGTTCCATGAGAAAAGCGGTATGGCCATGCGAAGACGGGAGAGAGTAGTCTCCCAACCCGACAGGTGATGAAGAGGGCCCAGTAACCTATACTCGGTTTAATGACTGAATTTGTTCCCGGCATAGTAGACCAACGTTGTTCCCAAAGGGGTGTGAGGGGGGAAGATATTACAGCAAAATAGTCCGTAAGGGATCCCTCTATAAAAAATGGTTAGGTATGTCTGCGGACCGCGCAGCGTGTCGCCTGTTCATGCCCTGTACGTAAACATGCCCAGGGCCCCCCAAAAAAAATATTCTTTATGTTAGTAAAGATGGGCGTAGCCAAAGTTGGATAGGGAGGACTAAGGGGTGAGGTGTATCAAATTTTTGTATGCTGTAAAAGCCTAAGGGGTCTGGAAAACCACAAATGATGACCCAGGTAGATGAATACGGAAAAGTGCTGTAAGGATGGCATTAATTCAGCAGTAAAAATACTAGCTGAAGATGTAAATCCCTTGTACGACGCTGTGGAAAACACTCTGCGAACCCACGCCGTCAGAAGACTTAGAGCCATCGTGTAACGCAATGGCATGAGAATGAGAGGAAGGGGTCAAGAAAAAGAGGCGGGAAGCGACCGTGGGACAGTGGGCTTTGAGAAGGGGGGGAGAAAAAACAGACTGAACAGCTGGAACTTCCAGGGGGGGGGTAGGGAAAAGTGTATGCTACTGTACATGAAAGGTGGTAGTTAAAAGAGAAGACAAGAGCGAAGAAGGCGAAGGAGAAGGGACGGAGTAAGAGGGGCGGGAAAAAAAAGAATGTCTACTTTATAGTGCCCTTTTCTAAAATGGAAGGATTGCGGAGATATGGGGTACATGTAGCGCAGGCAATGGGCATCACGGCGATCGGATAAGGAGGGAAGTTCGCTTCTGCATAGAGGCTTTGGGGGGAAAGGCAAAAAAAAGCCCCAAAGGGATAAACGTATCCTTGGTGATGAATGGGGTTAAGGTAGGAGGTAGCAGGAGATGCCGCTGATGATCTGGTCCCCATAATAAGTTTGATAAAAAAAGGGGGGGAAGTTGGTGAAGGAGGGTTCGCGATCAGCTCCCACGAAAGATGAGCAAGGGTTTTAAAAAGGGTTCAGCCGGCTGTGACAAGTTCCCTTCAGAGGGGTTTAATGTGGGTTTCCGGGAAAAACCTACGATAAAAGAGGAGGCCAAAAATTGACTGTATCACGTTCAGGGATGTGGGGGCCATAGAGGTAAAAAGGATGTCAGAATGACAGAGCGTCTAGTGAAAGTGATTTGGTGGGTTTTTGTGGGAAAAATTTAAAACCCCTGGTGGTGGCCCAATTGGGGAAAAGGGTGACTGCATGCTGGAGAGAAATGAAAGGAGGGTGCAGTCGCCCCCTGCACAGGCAATAGCGAGTCATCAAAAGAGTGATGCCCAAAAATTTTGATGGAAGACTAGAGGCCAAATATTAAATGAAGGAAAAAAGTGTTGTGCTCAGAACACATCCCTGGGGGACACCTTCAGCTTGGATAAAGCCCGGGGAGGGGAAATTTTTAACCCCGAAACGGAAATCCCTGTCAGTTAAAAATTTCTTAAGGAAGGATGGTGTTTGCCTCGAAGGCCTAAGGAGTGGGCTTGGGCTAAATTTATACCTCCAAGTTGTGAAAATTGCCTTTAAGATCAAAAAATATGGAAATAATGAGTGGTTATTCGCAAAGGCTTACGAAAATACGATCCAAGCGCAGTAAGGGGTCTTGGTAGAAGCCCCCACAAAAGCCTATTGCGAGTGGGGGGAAGATTTTTGTGTGTCTCTAAATACCACACAAAACGTCTATTTACAGCTTTCCCTTACTTTCAAACTGCATGGTGGCAATGGGACGTATGGGAGGTTTCAGTCCCTTTGTGCCTGGTTTGCGGAAAGGGGGGAACAATGGCGGTTTCCCAGCTGTGGAAAGAACCCCTTTGTGACCAAATAAGATTGAAAAGGGCGTAATAGGACTGCAAGGGCTGATGATGTAAATTTGTACATACGAATATAAATGTCGTGGGCCCCAGCTCCCGATGTCGACAAGCTGAGAGTTTTGCCTCCAGTTCTTAAAGTGTAAAGGCACATTATATGTTCTTCTCTGAGAAAAGAAAAGTCCAAGGGTGCTAACTCTCTGGCAGACTTTGAGAAAGAAATGAGGGGCATAGATGGAGTCCCTGAGAAATAGGACAGATGATTCCCAATTTCATTGGCAAATTAGTGGGTTTGCTATATAAACCCGGAAAACCCGCAGAACGGAGCGGGTCGGAGATTTTTCCCCACTCAGTTTTCGTATTTTTTCCGACTGCCCATAGAGGAAGCAGAGGTGATGGTGGAACATAATCTCCCCAGCAAGTGGTTTGGTCCGGATGACCGGCGACGATCGCACGCTTCTGTTTAAAATAAAGGAGTCGCTCTGTGGTTCATTGTCCGGTACTGCCCCATGCAGCGCTTTTAAAAACGTATTTGCCGAGCACAAGCAGGAGAACCCAAGGCAGCATTTTGGAATGCCTGCTCGAAGTTTGGGGTATAGAATGGAAGCTGCGGGGTGAAAAGGAGGAGAGAAAGGGTTTGAAAAAGTCATGTGGAGGACGAAAAAGGGAACCTCTTTAAAAAAAGTCAGGGTGAGTAAAAGGTTCAAATTTTCCGATTAAAATTTCCGCGTGGGTGCGAAAAGGGGGGGAATATGAAGGGGAAGTAAGAATGATTGGGAATGATCACTGTCATGTAAGTCCGGGAGAACAGACCCAAGTAAAAAACTAAAGGGCGGAGGAAAAGCAAATGAGAGATCGATGCAAGAGGAGTATGAGTCGAGGATCAAAATGGGTGTGAGTACCTGTATTAAAACTGGAGGGGGTGGGTGGCAAGGGAAAAACCTCTAAAATGAATTCCGGGAATCACAGTGAGACCCCCCAAGGAAATGGTGGGCATTAAAATCACCAAGTAACAGAATTTGGGGGCGGTAATGACGAAACAAGGAAGGCAAAATCCGGGAAAGATAATGCCCGAGAAGGGGAGAGTTTTAAAAGAACAGAGGTTACCCCCATGTAAGTGGTACGGGCTGCTGTTTAAGCAGGAAATAGAACAAATAATGATGGTCGGAATATCAGTGCGGAGAAGAAAGGGGACTTTCATTTTTAAAAATCCCCTCAGGAAAGGATCTGAAAAAACAATAAATTATAGCTGGTGGAGAAATAACAGCAGAGTGTAATTTTTGGGTTCCCGTAAGCAAAACCAAAAGGGGCAAACTGGGGGTAAATCTGAGTCACCCCGATTACCCTGAGGCCAGTATTTTTTCCATGAAAAAGGCCTGAATGCAATGATAAAGATCTTTAAAACCGCAGGTAAGGGTTTTAGGACTAGGGGGTTAGAAAAGTCCACATGCGGGGAGGGGAAAATGTTCAAGCAGCGAAGGAACGGTGCGCTGGAAGAAAGGAGTTGCGCGATGGAGCAGAGGGAGAGAAAAAGCGGAAGGTGGTTCGTGTCCATTTATGGTTTTTGGTCTCTGAATAATGAGATTGCTTCAAGTTTCAGAA
>NC_069402.1:110019665-110077888 GCF_026875155.1 Cherax quadricarinatus
CATCAAGATTTGTAAATGCATGATATATCTGAGGAAAGTGAGAAACCACTTGGGTAGAAAATTCATACACAACACAGGTAACAGATATGTAACATATATTTCAGTCTCAGAGACCCTCTTCAGTAGATCCAAAATCAATAAGCACACATCTCTCTTTCACTGCATTTCAATTTTCTTCTCAAGTGGCTTCTCAATTTTTACTGATCAATGTTAATGACACTTTATCAAAAATATCTAAGAAAGATTAATTTACCCAAGCATCACAAAATAATGCAAGAAGTGCAAGACTCTATTTCACTAATGTTAAAAAAAAAAAAAGAAAAGAAATGTAACAACTAATATAGGCATTAATAGTGCCAAAAATTTAATTTGTTGACAGTACACATAAAAGGAGTGACAGATATAATCAAGTATTGTAATGAGGAATATACTGAAGGACTTGTAGAAATTCTGCCTAAGGTTTCTATTAGTAAATGTACATTTTAAGATGTACGAAAGGAGACTTTTTTACAATAAAAAAATATATGCAAAAGATAGTAATAACTTTAGATGCAAAAAAAAATAAGATATGCAAAGTTAGGGGGTAAAATTGGGTTGGTCCCCAGAAAAAATTATATTTGGGAAAAGTTGATTTTGGGGGTTTAACCCCCCCATGGCCCACCCCCAAGAGCCCCCCCCAGGGTGGCCAAATAACAAGTGGTGGTACTAGTGCCCCAAAATCAGTGAATGCCCCACAGCCGGATGATCAAGAATGACTAAAATGGGGAAAAATTTCCCAGTTCCCTCTTGAAGGCAGCCAGAGCTCTTGTAGAAATTTCCCCTTATATATAAAGGGGGGGTTTAAAAAAAAAGTCTTCATTTTTTTAAATTTAAAGAGTTGCCTTAATGCAATCATGGCCCCTACTTTTATTTGGTTTATTTTGCACACAGTGCCAAGCCTCTTTTCATGGGGTGTGTGTGTATGTGTGCTGATTTGAGACCACCCCCTAGAATTTTTAAAGATAAAAATTATGATACGCTTTCTTCCTCACTTTTCCAAAGGGTGTGCACATGGGGGATTAAAATATTCCCAATAATTTAAATGAAAACTAAATTTAATTGGGAGAGGAAGATTCTTTTCATTTTCCAGTCTGAAATTCTCCCCTGCATTAAAAAGGGGGCTGTAAGAGCAGCAAAAAATCTGGTTAGAGAAAAAGAAAACTAAACAGAGATAAACACTGTTTGGGCATCCTCTTTTTAAAAGTTTTGGGTTTATCCATCTATCTTTTCCCCTTTTGCAATTGCAATAATTTTGCCATTGTGACCCTTAAAAATGAGATTTTTGACATTATCCCCTTTTAAAGTTCTCACTTTTAACTTTTGCCACTGTGTGGTTAAGTTTGTTTTTACACCCTGTTCGATTTTTTTATTTTCTAAAATTTCTATAACGAAAAACAAATTTTGTCCCCACGACATTTTGTATTTTAATAGCCCTGGAAATTCATTTATTTGGGGAAAATTTTGGCAGTCCCCCCCAATGATGCCACTAACAACTTCGTACTGTACTCAAGGGAAAAACATTTTCCCTTTCATTTGTGAGTCTCATTATGTCAATACAAAGAAAACCCTGGGGTAAAAGCTGTCCCTTAAAGGGAACTGTGGGGCCTCTATTTTTTTACAGTTTTTTGGGTTGTCATTTTCAAACTATGAAAAAATGTTCCCCCCCCCCACAAACATCATTTATTCTTTAATTTTTTTTTTATTTATATTATGGAGGGGGTGCCAAATGCATAGAGGGTCACATAATGCCTGAGGAAGGGAGGATTTGGGGTTTTATCCAAGGAAGGGGAAGATAAAATTAGTTCCCTGGATCAAGAGCCCCCCACCGGGGATCAAGGGACCCCCTTGAGGGGTTTAAAAATGAATGGCAAATTTTGGGAAAAAAATCGCTAACAAACCCGCCCCCTTTATAATTTACAGATGTTTAGTGACTTCTTCAATTTTGCATTTTAAGAAAAACAAACAAGCACCAAAGGTGGGCCCGGCTTATACCCTAGGGGGATGCAAAATGATGGGGTGAGAGGCACAGATAAGAGAAAGGGCAAGATGTAAAGACCATTCAAGAATGCAGTGCTGAATGCACAACAGAAGTTTAGCATGCAGGTGGATGCAGGGGAAGAGGAAAGATTTTGGCATACGTAAAAAGGGGGGAATAATTTAGTATACGAAAAAATGAAAGGCAAAAAAGTAGAAGGATATTTTTAAAAAAGACAAGGTTAAGAGCCAAGGGGAAAAGTTTTGGCAGGGGTCTGTGTATCTGTGTATTTGGAATATTGGCAGTTTGGAGAGATATGTTATATCTATGCTTCTAAACTGTTGTATCTGGGCACCTCTGCAAAAACAGTGATTATGTATGAGTGAAGTGAAAGTGTTGAATGATGTTGAAAGTATTTTCTTTTTGGGGATTTTCTTTCTTTTTGGGTCACCCTGCCTCGGTGGGTTGGTAGACAGCAACCACCCAGGGAGGTACTACCGTCCTGCCAAGTGAGTGTAAAACGAAAGCCTGTATTTGTTTAACACGATGGTAGGATTGCTGGTGTCTTTTTTCTGTCTCATAAACATGCAAGATTTCAGGTATGTCTTGCTACTTCTTACACTTAGGTCATACTACACATACATGTACAAGCTTATATATACACATCCCTCTAGGTTTTCTTCTATTTTCTTTCTAGTTCTTGTTCTTGTTTATTTCCTCTTACCTCCATGGGGAAGTGGAACAGAATTCTTCCTCCATAAGCCATGCGTGTTGTAAGAGGCGACTAAAATGCTGGGGGCAAGGGGCTAGTAACCCCTTCTCTTGTATAAATTACTAAATTTAAAAAGAGGAACTTTCGTTTATCTTTTTGGGCCACCCTGCCTCGGTGGGATACAGCCGGTTTGTTGAAAGAAAGAATATACATACATACATACATACATTAAAGAAAGGAAGGTGCCTAAAGACTGGCAGAGAGCATGCATAATTCCCTTCTATAAGGAAAATGGGACAAGAGTGTGTGTAAGAATTACAGGGAAATAAGCCTCTTCAGTAAACTGGGTAAAGTATACATTAGAGAATTATTATTGAAAGAGTTGGGATAAAGACAAAGTAAGATTTAGGAAGGATAAGCTGTGTGTAGACCATGTGTCTTCACTAAAGCATACAAGTGAACAATACTTAAGAGAATGGTGGGAAGTTACATTTATGGATCAAATAAAGGCATATGATAGGGAAGAGATGAAAATAATGTGTCAGATGTTGCAAATGTATGTTACAGGTAGTAGGTTACTAAAAGCAGTAAAGAGTTTTTATAAGAAAAGTGATGATCAGGTTAAGGTCTGTATAAGAGAAGGTGACTATTTTCAAGTAAAAGAAGGCCTTACACAAGGATGTGTGATGTCACTATGGTTATTTAACATATTTATATAAATGACTGCAAAAAATATTAATGCTAGGGTGTTGGGGAGAGGTGTGAGATTTAAAAATAATTAATTGGATACAAAGTGGGAGTAGTTACAGTTGGTGTTAGCTGATGACACAGTTCTTTTGTGAAATTCTAAAGAGAGGTTGTGAAGGATGGCAGACGAGTTGGGAGTGTGTGTAAAAAGAAATTAAAAATGCAGGGGTTGACAAGATTATTTAGGTATATATAGTGTGAATAGAATAGGATGACCGAGAGACTATAAATCTGAGGGTAAACGAAAGTAGGGAGGGGTCTTCCCAGGAAGTACTGGAGAGATGGTGTGAAGGTTTTAAATTGTAAGGACTTGAGCATCCAACAGGTGTGAGTGTGTTAGATCGGAACAAGTAAAAAAAAAGTGGTTCTATTAACTTGATATGCTGTTCATTGGTGAGTAGTAAACATGAAGGGATTCAGGGAAACTGGTTAGCTAGACTTAAGTCCTAGAGGTGGGAAGCACAGTGTCTGCACTCTGAAGGAGGGGTGGGGAATGATACAGTTCAGAGGGTCACTGAGCCTTGATGTCTACACACTTCTGGCAAGGCCGCTATTGAATAAATGATAGTGAAGATTTCCATTGTTTGGTCACCCTATCTTGGTGGGAAATGACCGATGTGATAATGAAAAATATGGGATATAATAACTAGAGAGCAAAAACTACTTTGTCGAAGGAAAAAATAAGACAGCATTTCATGACTCGAACAGCACTTACTTAGTTTTGTGATTAAGGTGTAACATAAGACATTAACAGCAAACACCAGTTATGGAAATGCTATATTTGAGCTATATGGGAATAAAAGAAATATACCAAGAATGAATGAGAATGTCTTAGTGACATGATAAGCTACATACTATACAAATGTAAACTAAAGGTTTGATGGGACAGTTGGTTAAAAGGAGAAAAAATCATATGAGAAGCTAAGAAGGATCTTAATTTTTGAAAGGAGTGTTAATGTGGCAATAAAACAAAAAGCAAGTTTAACTGCATATTAAGTAAAAAATCTATTTACCAATACACAGCCATTCAAACCCTTCTAAAAATTTCTAAAACAGGAAATATATAACGAGATAAGAGTACGAGTGGCTGATCATAATTTTTTTATCAAGCACTTTATATTTTGCAGTTTCAGTCATTGTGAACCTAAAACATGTACACATGCTGAGAAATATCCTTTGGATATGATACACTGCAAGTGATGATGTGCAGCTCACAATCACTACTACTGCAACTCTCACTAGTCAACAATAAAAGAGGGCAGATTAAGTAGGAATCTTAGAACAGTATTAACAAGCAATCCATGTATTCAGAGGATTAGAGAGGCATTAGTCACTTTCAGTGTGAGCACTTCCTGGCTCCCAAGCTTCAATCTTATATAATATACTGTACACAGCAAGAGAGAACAGTGCCATGTTTACATTAAGTGGCCTATTGCTCATACTGTCATTGCTGATGCCCCTTTACAATTCCTCCAATAACACTCTAAAGAAAGAAACTGCCTGTACATTCAAGGACAATAATATGCTTTGAATAAATATATTTTTACCAATATATTAATTCTACTTTATTTACTTCCCTATCTGATTCTATAATACCTTGTAAAATTCTTAAGTCACCACATCACTGTTCCTTGTATAGTCGCTTACCACTGGTTGTCAGTCTCTGTAGAGAAAAAATGACAGGAAGTTTAATATTGGCATTACAAGCCAGGTGCAGTATAACACTATATAACTGTAATGAAAAAATAAAACATTTACACAAAAACAACATTCATCAGAAATGCAGCCCCACGAAAATGCCAAGGCAGAGGCAGAGGCAGAGACAATGAAAGGAATTGAGAAAGGACGAGGGAAGAGAGACATTGCCATGTTAACAAAGGGTTGGTGATTTTTAAGATATTTGGCAAATGTACATAAATTGAAATGCTATAACCAGGCAACGTTCAGTGAAATAAAGGCTAAAAGGCAAATGTTTGTATTTCATCTCACATATAAGAACAATGTGGCCATCCTTCAAAAGGACATCACAATTCCAAATGGTGAACAAATATTTACAGTTCATCATTCACACTGCTTAATCATACTCTGCACAAAAAATGGTTTATTTTTTATTATAAATTTTTCTTAATTTACATTTGGTTACCCTTGATAACTGTTAAACTGTATTATGGTTAATTACATGGTGAACAAATGAGCACTATAATTATTTCAAATTTGAGAAAAAATGACATTGTATAATGGTTTCTGAGTTGTTTTTCACCTAAAAACCATTTCAAACCTAATATTTTATTAATACGTACTTCAAATGTTATATCTCTAAGCCATTTACTCATTTGAGAAGACAATATCAAAATAAAGGTGTTAGCTCCTAATCTTGAGTATAACATGCCTTTTCTATTATGAAGGAGGATTTATACTACAAAATACCATGCTGTAAGATCAGAAACAGTGTTGGCCTGGATAAGGATTTAGAAAAAACGATAATTTGTTATAATCTATGTTATGCTGATTTCTGCATTTCATTGTAACATGTATAGTGGAGAAGTGTGCCATAATTTTATAAACTGTTATAATTGTAGACCATAATATTATAAACTGTTATAATTGTAAACCATAATATTATAAATAATGTTATACATTTGTGGGCACTGTAAATTAGCTTAAACTGTAAAATGTAAGGAAGTCCTGTCGTGACTTATTTTCCAAGTGTGGTGGTATAGTGTCGATGTGTGAGCGTGGAGAGTCACGCTGGAGAGCGGCATGGGTGACAAACACGCTGGCCAGACGCAGTGTATTTAAGCTAAGTTTTGTACTCCTTGTGTTTATCTGACTGAAGCCATAGGCTACTTTAGTATTTACCAGTAGGCTCACCTGAGCTCTGATGTGGTCAGAGCTCTGTGGGATGAGTGATTGCTGGTGAAACTGGATGAAATGGTGTCAGCAGGAGAGTAGGGGAGGGCCTAACACCCGCTAGGCACTAGCCCCATATTTTCCGTGGTTTTTTGTTTTGTTTTGAATCGCACCCTCCGGCCCCTATGTATTTTCTTTTTGGGTGTACATGCTAAAGGGAAATGTGGGTTTTTTCATTATGTTTGATATTTTGTAAGAAGTAAAAAGGTCTTTTTTTTCCTAAGAGGAATTTTCCCTGAACCCTAAAATAACCAAACCACAAAGATTGACTGTGCTTTGGGCACTTTTGTTTTCTTAAGGTAGACCGATGACCATTTTTTAACATGTATTTGGGGAAATTTTTACAACTTTGCCCCTAGACAACCTTAACCCCCCAGGCACCCCATTTCTGTGAAACAATTTATGTTTTTGTAAGATTTTTCGGTACACTAGCAAACTGAATATTACTAGAGATGAAACACTATTCAGTATTATAGATTAGAAAAATAATATCTACCTTGCAGGCACCAAGTGGAAACACACTCAGAAAAGGGAGTAAGGAAGCAGTACACAAATGAAAGGAAACACCTATATGGAAGGGATAGGGTCATGTTTAACCCCCTTTGGGGGTTTTTTCGGACGTACTAACATTTTACGCGTGGGGGTTTTTGACGTACAAGTACGCAAAAATTTCAGAAACCCGTCAAATCTCGCGGGAAAAGGCGGGTACCCACATGTAGGAAGGGTTGGTGGTGGGGGTGGGGGGAAAAAAAAAAATCTGGGACCCAGTGGGGCATTGGGGAACACCATCTTAGAAAACAATGTCCACCATGCCTCGCGGTAAAACTCCTCACTCCCCGAAGGGGACATTTTTTTCCCCCATGAAGTTCAAACAGAGGAAGTCCCAGTGAAGATGATTTTTAAAGGGTTTTTGGGAGGTTTTTGACCAAAAATAATGACCAAATATCGGTAAAGTGAGGAAAACCCAGACACCCTCACCTTCCACCGCTGGTGCGGCCGTTTTGTTCACGTTCATTGCCAAAAAACGAAAGGAAACTTCTTTTTTCCCCCAAACCCCCGACTCAGATGAGAGCAGGGGATGATGTGATAGTGAATTAACTACAAGCTCTTCAAACTATTCCAGTTGATATAAGTGCAAAATTCCCCAGTGAACGCAGATAACGGATTTGGTCGGTAGTGTCCAATGTTTTCCAAGGGGAAGGGATGCACTCGGGTACCCCGGGCTGTACAACAAACAGAGGGGAAAAAGACGATGAAACTGTTGAAATTGGGGGGAAAAAATGGCGTGGTGGTATGGTGCCGGCGTACCCACCAGCAGTGGGCCATGCTGCCACCCACGCCGCTCCCTTTCAGTGATCTAAAAAAAAAAGCCACACCCCCACCCACCCACCACACCAGCCTCCACAACCAAAACCCCACCTTCATTGTCCGTACCCCCCCCCCAACCGCACCTGGATGACGGAAGCTGTCAATTTTGTTCCAAACCCACCAGTTTGATGCGCCAAAGGGGAAATACGGCCACTTGTACACTTGGAACAATGCCCCCTGAACTGGAATGTTTCGATTATTCTTTGACGAACCACTGATGGAAAGTTTTGTCATGGAAAGCAACACAAACAGACCCCATGGCAAACACTACTTCCCCAAAAAATCACGTTAACCAGTGGAAGGAGGCAACTGTGGCTGAGATTATTTTTTTTTGCCGAAAATCTTAGCCACGTGATAACCCCCCCAAAAAGTGAAATCATACTGGTAAACAACCCCTTTTTAAACCCCCGGGGTTTCAGTATATAATGCCAGTGAATCGATTTGTGCTAATGTTACGTATGCTTCTTTCTCAGACAAAACCAGGCCTACAAAACTGACAGGTTATATAAGTTAGGAATGTGTTTGTGTATTGAAAAAGAAAATTTAGTACGCATTTTTATCCCTTCAGGAAGCTTGTAATTGACGATCTTTGATTCTGTTCAAAGGGAAAACTCTTTTTTCAAGCAGCATACCAAGCAAGAGGAAAAACTTTTGGGATAAAGTTTTTTGTGCTTTGTGATTGTTTCAGTGGTCTGGTAATGGTATTTTTGTTACACTGGGAAATTTTACATTTCAAATCCAGGAATTTTTGGGCATCTCAGGTATGTGGTTAAACAAGATAGAAAACCTACCTTGGAAAAGGGGAAAAAATATACAGATAACTGGTACACAAGCCCCTCACTCGTGATTTTTTGCGAGTGAACTGACAATGTGTGTGGCACAGTGCGGCAAACGGAAAATATGCCCCGGTTTGAGCGGCACTCGTAGAGGTGAGGTCAGGCGTTTGCGCCCAAAGACATCATGGGATTTCGGTGGCTGACAAAAATTCACACTGTTGCACAGTTCACCCTAAGAAATGGAACAGGGCAGGCAGCAAGAAGAGCAAGAACCCCTTCTAAAACCGCAGCTTGATTGATTACACCTCAAAAGCATCAGTGGACAAATTTACATGCAGATTTTGGTTTGCTGATTGTGTTCGCAAGAGTTATAAGTGGTACATCAAATGTTTTTCCATCTTCTGGACATTTCCATGCTCAAAAAGCTTAAATATGTATAAAGAGGACCAAAAAAACCACGTCGGGAATCTGTTTGTCTGTCATCAGACAAATAGTACAAGTACCCCCGGGAAAAGCACCTGCAATTGACCGCCACCAAAAAATCAACAAATGCCGCAAGCAGGGATACTTCCTGGGAAAATGCCTGCTACGCTTTCAAGAAAAAGGCCAGAAAGGTGTTTCGTCTTTTCACATACAAAAAAACGCCCACAACAACGCAGAACCTGTTTCAGTTGAGGAATGTAAAACACCCCCGTGATGACACCATGTTTCAAAACTTTCCCCGCTGCGGAAATTCTAGAAACATTCCCTGGACTGATATGTGTATAAAAAATAGAAAAAGTAAAAGAAAAATTCAATGTTTGTTTGTGTAAAATTTTTTTTTAAACAAAATAATGACAACAGTGTTTTTCCCCTTATTTTGGGAATATTGAAAAAGAAATAACTTTCAAAATACGTATGTTGGCCTCAGAGCCCTAAAAAATTACTCAGAAAAAGAAAAATTAAAAATAATTGAAAATAGTACATAAAAAAAGTAAATAGAAAAATACCAGTTTACGGGAGTCGGCGAGGTTTTCCAGATTTGTTTTAATTTTTGGGAAACTTCACCCCCAATCCAGAAGTATTTACGGGAAATTTTTTTTGTTTAGGGCCCATAATATTTTGAAAAAAAAAAAAAAATATTTTTTTTATAAGAAAAAAAAATTTTTTTTTTTTTGAAATTTGGCTGACCCGAAACGAGTTTCGGAGAGGGCCCGTCGACCCCAAAGGGTTAAATAATCCTGCAAATCCCAAAAGATGGGAAATAAAAAGAGCAAATTACCCTGCAATGATTAAAACAGGCAATATAAGATTCCCCTGCAAACGCACGTTTAATTTCCCCCCCTAACAACACTGCTTAAAATAAATTTGGTTAGCAAATAAGGAAAAACAAGAACAAATTTATTAGTAAAATCTGATACTACTTAAGGGGCCTAGGTAATGGGCCCCATCGCATAAAAAAAAAAAAGGTCAATTAGTACACCACACATAATGGTATGCTAAATGATCCCCCCAAAAAAAAAAAAAAAACCAAGTGAGATTTTTCAAAATGAACCTTCAGTACAATTTTAACAAAATAAAAAAGATATACATGTATACAGTACAGCCTCTCCTCACTTAATGACGGAGTTAGGTTCCTGAGACCATGTCAGTAAACAAATTTGTCGCTAAGTGAGGAGCATACTATAATGGTAGTGAGTTTGTGTCAACCATCTTTCATATTGTTTTAATGTCATCTTTGCACCATTTATAACATTTCTGGTATATTTTTAAATGTTTATACAGTAGTGTACTGTACATATAGTGAAATAAAGAGAATACTAGAGAAAATCAACTCTAATATACATTTATGAATACTGGTCAGAGAGCCCATCGTTAGTCCGAGGCGTTGGTAAACAAGCATGTTGCTAAGTGACGAGAAGCTGTATACCATATATTATACAGGCCCATATCCCTTTATCCGAAACCCTTGGGGCCAGTAGTGTTTTGAATTTTGCCTGCCACTCTGGCTATCAGTTCTGGGTCATGCCACCACGTGGCAGCGTGACCCAGAACTGAGATGACTGATGCACACACTCCACGAAAAAACTTCGGTTTTCAGAACTTTTCGAATTTCAGAAAAGGGGATGTGGACCTGCAGCACATATTACGGACCGATGCACAAATTGTACCTAGATTGCTAAACTTTGCACCTGCATAATTCCATAAGTTTTCCATCAAATTTCATACTTTTGGAGTCATTACCCTCAAAAAAATTATCTACCATTTCAGAAGAAAAAATGAGGGGGATGGATTTTTTGACACTGAGAGCAAGTTTATTTTGGGGGTCTGGATAGTGAAAAGGTTAATTTTGGGGTTTGGACAATGAAAAGGTTAATTTTGGAGGTCTGGACAGTGAAAGGGTTAGTTTCAGGGATCTGGACAGCAAAAGGGTAAATTCCAATGCAATTCTATCCACTTCAACTTTGTTTTGCTAATGGATTCAGGGCATATCTCTCCTGCCTTTTACAACTGCTAGATCTTTACAGTGCAGTCCTGAGTGCTCTAGAAGACAGACTAAATGCAAAAGCATTCAGCAAATGCAATCATGAAGTGAGAGAAAAAAAAATTGTGCAAAAGGAATAGCTACAAAAGTGGGCCGATGGATATTTAACTTGCTCCACTTCTGTTTCTCATTCTCATATCCAACATTAACAAGGCCATAAATCATAAAATCATAACAGGGATGTGTAATGTCACCATGGTTGTTTAATATATTTATAGATGGGGTTGTAAAAGGAGTAAATGCTAAGGTGTTCGGGAGAGGGGTGGGATTAAATTATGGGGAATCAAATTCAAAATGGGAATTGACACAGTTACTTTTTGCTGATGATGCTGTGCTTATGGGAGATTCTAAAGAAAAATTGCAAAGGTTAGTGGATGAGTTTGAGAATGTGTGTAAAGGTAGAAAGTTGAAAGTGAACATAGAAAAGAGTAAGGGGATGAGGGTATCAAATGATTTAGATAAAGAAAAATTGGATATCAAATTGGGGAGGAGGAGTATGGAAGAAGTGAATGTTTTCAGATACTTGGGAGTTGACGTGTCGGCGGATGGATTTATGAAGGATGAGGTTAATCATAGAATTGATGAGGGAAAAAAGGCGAGTGGTGCGTTGAGGTATATGTGGAGTCAAAAAACGTTATCTATGGAGGCAAAGAAGGGAATGTATGAAAGTATAGTAGTACCAACACTCTTATATGGATGTGAAGCTTGGGTGGTAAATGCAGCAGCGAGGAGACGGTTGGAAGCAGTGGAGATGTCCTGTCTAAGGGCAATGAGTGGTGTAAATATTATGCAGAAAATTCGGAGTGTGGAAATTAGGAGAAGGTGTGGAGTTAATAAAAGTATTAGTCAGAGGGCTGAAGAGGAATTGTTGAGGTGGTTTGGTCATTTAGAGAGAATGGATCAAAGTAGAATGACATGGAGAGTGTATAAATCTGTAGGGGAAGGAAGGCGGGATAGGGGTTGTCCACGAAAAAGTTGGAGGGAGGGGGTAAAGGAGGTTTTGTGGGCAAGGGGCTTGGACTTCCAGCAAGCATGCACGAGCATGTTAGATAGGAGTGAATGGAGATGAATGGTATTTGGGACCTGACGAGCTGTTCGAGTGTGTGCAGGGTAATATTTAATGAAGGGATTCAGGGAAACCGGTTATTTTTATATAGCCAGACTTGAGTCCTGGAAATGGGAAGTACAATGCCTGCACTTTAAAGGAGGGGTTTTGGATATCTTTATATGTATATGCTTCTAAACTGTTGCATTCTGGGCACCTCTGCAAAAAGAATGATTATGTATGAGTGAGGTGAAAGTGTTGAATGATGATGAAAGTACTTTCTTTTTGGAGATTTTCTTTCTTTTTGGGTCACCCTGCCTCAGTGGGAGACGGCCGACTTGTTAAAAAAAAATAAAAATAATGAGTACACTGAGAACGTGATGAGTGTCACAGGTCCCCGACTCCTCAACGCCTTCCCTCCATACAAACAGAAAATTACCAACAAATCTCTACTGGTCTTCATAAGTGAAATAAACAGGTTCCTCAAATCAGTGCCTGGCCAGCCAGGCTGTGTTTCTTACACTGGACTGTGTGCAGCCAGCAGTAACAGCCTTGTTGATCTGGCCTTGACCCTCCAGAAGTCCTAATCTGGGAATAGGCCATGGAAACATTGACCCCCAGGAAAGTACTTCAGGTATCCTTTAGCTAAGATATCCATTTCTTTTCATTCATAACATTAATAATCATTTCCTTCTCATCCGTACTACATCCACAAACATTCCTACTGAAAAACTTACTCCTTTTTCAGTACAGTAATCTTTACAGGAGAAAGAATTACTAACCCTTTTCTCCTGGCATTTTAGTCACCTTTTACAACATGCATTGCTTATGAAGGAAGAATTCTACTCCGTGGAGATGAAAGGAAATACTACAAAGACAAGAACTATTAAGAAATTAAAAGGAAACTCAGATGAGTATGTATCTACATACATGTACAACCAATATGTAGTATGAGCTAGGTGTAAGTAGTATCAGCAAGGTGTACCTGTTATCTTACATTTCTATGAGACAAAGAAAAGACACCAGCAATCTTACCAGCCTAAAAAAAAAATTACAGGTTCCTGTTTCACACACATATGGCAAGATAATTGGTTGTCATTTATCAACTAATTAAAAGAATTATTGGAAATTATTAAATTAATTTGTACATTTAAGGCAGAATGTGGTTACTGAGTGTGATTTTTGCCCTTGATGTGCCAAGGAAGTAGGAATCTAGTGTGACAGACCTTCAATATGAAAGGATTTCAGTTTCAAAAGTAATACTCATGAATAGTCTGGTCCCCTACTTTTTGCTTAAAAGTCTGGACTTTAAACCTCAACCCATACCTATAAAAAGTAATTACAGACTTGTAGCTACAGTAGCAAAGCTTGTGGGGCATCATCTTCAAGATTTAACCTAAAATATCAAAGTTTTTTTCAAGTTTTAACTGTAACAGATACAGTCTCCTGTTGTAACTCATTCCAATGTTCTACTATTACATTCACAGTATAATCAGTACATGTTTACCTTGTTGGTAATGACAGTGTTAGAAAATCTTTATTTCATATTCTTTCATAAACTTTCATGTACCTATTTGTCTCATCTTTTTCTATACAGCAGCAGCATACTGTAATACTGATGTATCCAAATTTGCTAAATAAAAAAACTTTGCCTACAATCAGACAAAGCTGAGTCTAACACTGTTAGCCTTTCTTCATACTTCATATTGTTTGTAGAACTTGGAGACACCATACCATACCACTACTGACGTTGAGTGGTGTGCGAGCCACAAACTAGGGTTTGCCGTAGCTCAATATTCCAAAAAAATTATTATATAAAAAAAAAACGATGCCACTGGCAAAGAAATAGAGAGCCTATTATTTTATTTTTATATTGAATGCCTACACTTAAAATGTTTGGATAAGCACTATACTACATGCACTAACATGTTTCCAAAAGTGAGATCTATTTTTTTTCAAACTATCTCGAAAGTACCAATTTTAGAAATTCTTAGTTAAAAATCTTTCTCCTACTCATCATTAGACAACTGACAAGCAGGAAAGTAGTGTTAGATGTTAAGAGGAATGAAAACCAAGGTAATACTGTTAAGTGTTAAGAGGAGTGAAACATTACAACCATCACACACTTCTGTGCCTCACGAAAACTTCAGAGGCGCTACATTTGCAAGTGAAAACTGCCTTCATAAAAAGTGCACCACTTACTCTTGTTTTTCAAAATAATACTTTATTACACAAAGAATGGTGAGGAAAATCATGAAACTCAACCACCATGATGAAGCCTCTGCTAAGGTACCTCGACGCACTGTGGAAAGTACAGTAGTTTGTGATACAAATGCAACATTTACGGTACTTGAAAAATATAGAGTAAAATAGTGAAGAAATAAATGGTAGAATTAGGAGTCATAATGAGAAATTTAAATTAACAGATGAAAAAAACACAAAAGCAAATACACCAATGTTCAATGATACATGTGTACACACACATTTTGCTCCATGTGTGATATGCTCGTATTTCTGGTACAAATTTTCCTAGAAATGTGGATTCCTTGTTTTACAATGTCTATTTTCATTTAGCTTAGTGTATGATCCCAATATAAAAAGCCAACCATAGAGTATTGCTTAATAAATAGCCACTCCTAGGTAGTAGGTTGGTAGACAGCAACCACCCAGGGAGGTACTACCGTCCTGCCAAGTGAGTGTAAAACGAAAGCCTGTAATTGTTTTACATGATGGTAGAACTGCTGGTGTCTTTTGTCTGTCTCATAAACATGCAAGATTTCAGGTATGTCTTGCTTCTTCTACTTACACTTAGGTCACACTACACATACATGTACAAGCATATATATACACACACCCCTCTGGGTTTTCTTCTATTTTCTTTCTAGTTCTTGTTCTTGTTTATTTCCTCTTATCTCCATGGGGAAGTGGAACAGAATTCTTCCTCCGTAAGCCATGCGTGTCGTAAGAGGCAACTAAAATGCCAGGAGCACGGGGCTAGTAACCTCTTCTCCTGTATATATTACTAAATGTAAAAGGAAAAACTTCCGTTTTTCCTTTTGGGCCACCCCGCCTCGGTGGGATACGGCAGGTGTGTTGAAAGAAAGAAGAAATAGTCACTGGATTTCCCGCACCTAAATTTGCTTCTGGGTGCTCTATCCTATGGATAATAATGTTAATGAAATTTGATCAATATTTAGAGATCCTAGGTAGTAGGCTGGTAGACAGCAACCACCCAGGAAGGTACTTATGTCCTGCCAAGTGAGTGTGAAATGGAAACCTGCAATTGTTTTACATGATGGGAGGATGATTATACCTTTGAAGAGTTTCGAGAGTTTCACTACTCTCGGAGCCCGGCCATGGGCCAGGCTCATTTGTGTCTTTTCCTGTCTCATAAACATGTAAGGCTTCAGGTACATCTTGCTACTTCTACTTACACTTAGGTTACACTACACATGCATGTACAAGCATACATATACAAACCCCCTCTGGGTTTTCTTCTATTTTCTTCCTAGTTCTTGTTTATTTCCGCTTATCTCCACGGGAAAGTGAAACTGTCTTCTTCCTCTATAAGCCATGCATGTTGTAAGAGATGACTAAAATGCTGGGAGCAAGGGGCTAGTAACCCCTTATCCTGTATATATTACTAAATTTAAACAGAGAAATTTTCGTTTTTCTTTGTTGGTCCACCCTGCCTTGGTGGAATATGGCCGGTTTGTTGAATGAAAGATTTAAAGAGATTTTTTTTTTTTTTTTTTTTTTTTTCAACAAGTCGGTCGTCTCCCACTGAGGTAGGGTGACCCAAAAAAGAAAGAAAATCACCAAAAAGAAAATACTTTCATCATTATTCAACACTTTCACCACACTCACACATTATCACTGCTTTTGCAGAGGTGCCCAGAATACAACAGTTTAGAAGCATATACGTATAAAGATACACAACATATCCCTCCAAACTGCCAATATCCCAAACCACTCCTTTAAAGTGCAGGCATTGTACTTCCCATTTCCAGGACTCAAGTCCGACTATATGAAAATACAGTGGACCCCCGCATAACGATGGCATCACATAGCGATTATTTCGCATACCGCTTACTTTAATCGCAAAATTTTTGCCGCGCATACCGATTAAAAACCCGCTCACCGATTTTCGTCCGAGACGCGTCCAATGTGCGCCCTCACCCAGCCTCACATGTGCCGCCCGTGCCATTGTTTACCAGGCAGCCTCCGCGCTAACATCCAAGCATACACTCGGAATATTTCGTATTATTACAGTGTTTTCGGTGGTGTTTCTGGAAAATAAGTGACCATGGGCCCCAAGAAAGCTTCTAGTGCCAACCGTACACCAATAAGGGTAAGGATACCCATTGAAATGAAGAAAGAGATCATTGATAAGTATGAAAGTGGAGTGCGTATTGCCGACCTAGTCAAGTTGTACAAGAAACCCCAATCAACCATCGCTACTATTGTGGGCACCAAAAAGACAATCAAGGAAGCTGTTGTTGCCAAAGGTTTAACTGTGTTTTCGAAACAAAGATCGCAAGTGATGGAAGATGTTGAGAGACTCTTATTGGTGTGGATAAATGAAAAACGCTAGCAGGAGATAGCGGTCTCTCAAGCGATCATATGTGAAAAGGCTAGGAAGTTGCATGACGATTTAATTAAAAAATGCCTGCAACTAGTGATGATGTGATGAATTTAAGGCCAGCAAAGGTTGGTTTGAGAGATTTAAGAAGCGTAGTGGCATCCATAGTGTGATAAGGCATGGTGAGGCTGCCAGTTCGGACCACAAAGCAGCTGAAAAATATGTGCAGGAATTCAAGGAGTATATAGAAACTGAAGGACTGAAACCTGAACAAGTGTTTAATTGTGATGAAACAGGCCTGTTCTGAAGAAAATGCCAAGCAGGACCTACATTACTCAGGAGGAAAAGGCACTCCCGGGACATAAGCCTATGAAAGACAGGCTTACTTTGTTGATGTGTGCCAATGCTAGTGGTGATTGCAAAGTTAAGCCTTTATTAGTGTATCACTCTGAAACTCCCAGAGCGTTCAGGCAAAAGAATGTCCTCAAGGATAATTTGTGTGTGCTGTGGAGATCAAACAGTAAGGCATGGGTCACTAGGGACTTTTTCTATAACTGGTTACACCATGCATTTGCCCCAATGTGAAAGATTACCTAACTGAAAAGAAATTAGAACTTAAGTGCCTCCTGGTGTTAGACAATGCCCCTGGTCATCCTACAGACGTGGCAGAGCGACTTTATGGGGACATGAGCTTCATTAAGGTGAAGTTTTTGCCTCCTAATACCACTCCTCTCCTGCAGCCCATGGACCAGCAGGTTATTTCCAACTTCAAGAAACTGTACACAAAAGCTCTGTTTGAAAGGTGCTTTGTAATGACCTCAGAAACTCAACTGACTCTAAGAGAGTTTTGGAGAGATCACTTTAATATCCTCAATTGTGTAAACCTTATAGGTAAGGCTTGGGAGGAAGTGACTAAGAGGACCTTGAACTCTGCTTGGAAGAAACTGTGGCCAGAATGTGTAGACAAAAGGGATTTTGAAGGGTTTGAGGCTAACCCTGAGAGGAGTAGCCAGTTGAGGAATCCATTGTGGCATTGGGAAAGTCCTTGGGGTTGGAGGTTAGTGGGGAGGATGTGGAAGAGTTGGTGGAGGAGGACAATGAAGAACTAACCACTGATGAGCTGATAGATCAACTTCAAGAGCAAGAGGCCAGACCTGGGGAAACTGGTTCAGAGGAGGGGAGAGAGAAATTGAAGAAGTTGCCTACTACAAAGATAAAGGAAATCTGTGCAAAGTGGCTTGAAGTGCAAACCTTCATGGATGAAAATCACCCTCACACAGCTATTGCAAGCCGTGCTGGTGATTATTACACTGACAATGTTGTGAAACACTTTAGGCAAGTCATAAAGGAACGAGAGGTACAGGCCACTATGGACAGATATCTTGTGCGAAAGAAGTCCAGTGACTCTGAAGCTGGCCCTAGTGGCATTAAAAAAAGAAGGGAAGTAACCCCAGAAAAGGACTTACTACCTCAAGTCCTAATGGAAGGGGATTCCCCTTCTAAACAGTAAGAAGATAATGCTCTCCCCTCCTCCCATCCCATCAATCATCACCAGATCTTCAATAAAAGTAAGTGTCATGTAAGTGTGCATGCCTTTTTCAGTTTGTGTGTATTAAAATTAATATTTCATGTGGTAAAAAAAATTTTTTTTCATACTTTTGGGTGTCTTGCACGGATTAATTTTATTTCCATTATTTCTTATGGGGAAAATTCATTCACATAACGATTATTTCGCATAACAATTACCCCTCTTGCACGGATTAAAATCGTTAACCGGGGGTCCACTGTAACCGGTTTCCCTGAATCCCTTCACTAAATATTACCCTGCTCACACTCCAACAGATCGTCAGGTCCCAAGTATCATTCGTCTCCATTCACTCCTATCTAACATGCTCATGCACGCTTGCTGGAAGTCCAAGCCCCTCACCAATATTTGATGAAACAAAACTTACAGCAATATTTGTCAGTGTCTACATACTTGTGATGGATGTAATGCATGATAATCTGTGGATGGGTGACAAACACAATGTCTAACACTCCACTCTAGAAATGAACCCTCCCAAATACAAAGGATTCATTTTCTACAAAATGTGTGCAATGTACATAACTGTAAAGTTTTATCCTTATATTTTAGTTATAAAAACAGTGCTCATAGTAAGGCCTCCATATTCCCTAGATGTTTCTGGAGACCCCGTGATTATGAAAACATTGGCAAAATCACTCATGAACATTGAAGGAGGGGATGGAGGAATGTTGGAGAGTACAAGTTGGCCCTGCTTATACAGAAGGTTAGGTTCTGGGCTACTGCTGTAAAGTGAAAATCGATGTAAAGTGAAACATAGCTTTTTTTTTTTTTTCTACTTTCAAATGCATATAAAAGCCTGATAACATATTTACACTGTCATATTTAGTGAACAACAGAGTTAGGCCTAAAAAATGCATATACAGTACACACATTACTTACCTTAAAATATTTTCATCCTTAGCTTATTGTTACGATGTATCGTAATTTTTCTTTTCTTTTTCATATAATACTACCTTGCTAGCTGCTTCGGTAATAGCTAAATCGAAGCCGCTGGATTGTCGTAGTATTATCGTATTCATCCTTCATCATTTTGATACGGTTAATTAGGTAAGCTCAACCTAGTCAGAGTTGGGTTGTTAAGTGACGTCATAATTTGGCGGCTTCTGGTCTCCCGAGGTTACTTACCATTCACAAGGCTTGTTCCCAGCAGTCACTCACCGGCAAGCTCTGAGGACAGGTCTACTCTACATAGACTCTGCCTCGCCTACCCTGCATTTGGAGAAGCCGGTCCAGCTCATCGTTTCAAAGACTGGCTTACTGTATTTGCATATACATATATACGTATTTCCTAGGCAAAGACTTGCCGGAAATCGGAGTCTTCTCAGATATTGAGAAAGTGGTACCCCACCTGAGCTGTATATAGTGATTTCTACTGTATAGACAAAGATTATCAATTTCATATATTTAAGCATTAGAATTGCTTATGATTTAACGGGCCCAAACTATTTAAAAGTGAATGTATTCTTATTCATATATTCTAGATGAAGTTAAATATGTTTATTAAAACTAACATAATAGTGACGACCTTGTCTTGATTCACCCCTAGTTTTTGAAGATTGATGAAATTGAGATATCAAGGAAATTGGTTTATTAATAGTATTACGAAAAAAGGAGACTCCTCCCCTTGTTGAGGAGAAAGCAATGTAACCCGGGATAAACAATAACTTTTTAAAAACAAGCTCCTATTCGTAATACTTATAGTGAGTGGTGACTATATCTGCTGTAGGAAGTCTGAATAAATGAAAAATGGGTATAACTGAAAACCACTACATTAGTGAAATGCTGTAAAGCGGGGCCTGCCTGTATGTGGCAATGAATGTGTTGGCCACAGACACCAGTCAAAGTAGAATGACTTGGAGAGCATATAAATCTGTAGAAGAAGGAAGGCAGGGTAAGGGTCGTCCTCGAAAAGGCTGGAAGGAGAGGGTAAAGGAGGTTTTGTGGAGAGGGGCTTGGACTTTCAGCAAGCATGTGTGAGCATGTTAGATAAGAGTGAATGGAGATGAATGGTTTTTGGGACCTGACGAGCTGTTGGAGTATACACTGGGTAATATTTTATGAATGGATTCAGGGAAACCGGTTAGCCAGACTTGAGTCCTGGAAATGGGAAGTACAATGCCTGCACTTTAAAGGAGGGGTTTGGGATATTGGCAGTTTGGAAGGACTTCTAAACTGTCGTATCTGAGCACCTCTGCAAAGACAGTGATTATGTATGAGTGAGGTGAAAGTGTTGAATGATGATGAAAGTTTTTCTTTTTGGGGATTTTCTTTCTTTTCGGGTCACCCTGCCTCAGTGGGAGACAACCAACGTGTTAAAATGATAAAAAAAAAAGAGGAGACAAACTCAGGAGATTGACTGATCTGTTTATTTGAACCCCCTTCTGGGTTGAAATATACAGATCAATCAATCTCCTGAGTCTGTCTCCATGTGGATAATTATTGTGCACCCAGGAAAGTGTTTACAGGCCTTAGTCAAAAAATGATCACAAAAATTGGCACTTTCTAGCTTTTAGTTATACTCATTGTCACTTCCCTCATCATTATTGCTGTGGTCAATATCACGTAATGATATACAGTAGGGCCCCGCTTTACGGCATTCCGCTTTACAGCGTTCTGCTAATACGGTCATTTCAAATTATGACCAAAACTCGCTATACGGCTCCCCCCACCTGACTTTCTAATACGGTCACCGCATCCCACCTGGTTTGTTTACATTCTCTGTGAGATCCAAGCACTAAGTCTCTCCATTATGTCTGGAAACAACAAAATTTCAAGTGTTTTTAAAAGTTATTTCATATTTTATATATACTCTGAAAATTATACTTATGTATACCTGTACCTAAATAAACTTACATACTGTGCTGGCGTGCCGGTACACATTAAAATCAGTAAGAGTGTCTTGTATCTCGAGACGTCATATTAGTAATAATAATAATAATAATAATAATCATCGAGTCTCATTAAATGTCGTATATTACGTTAATATACATATTTTCATTAATCCATCCATGATATTTTTTTCAAAATTATATAATAAACACGATACATAACATATAAAGATGATATATACACCCCACAATAGAATAAATAAACATAAATATGAGATGGCGTAGCCAGATAACTTGTACAAGTGATGGCAAGAATAACATTTTCTCTAGTCTAACATAAGAGAAAATGTGTTACTGGAGGTAACTGTAAAAAATTATTCCTTTTGTATGTATGTAAGTTTATTCAGGTATACACAAATACAGTTACATAGATTATCATACATAACAGCATATGTGTAGAGAACCTGGGATAACCCAAAAAAAGTCAGACAGAGTGACTTCTTTCCACTGCCTTCACTCAGAGTGTTCTTCTTTATTTATTCTACCATATCAATGTAGAGACAACTTGTACACAATGTAACATGTACACAAACCAGACATGTACACTTTGTTGTTTACAAAACTTACGTTCGCCTGGTTTATTTACATAACTGCGCCTGTCCTCCCTCATGTACTCATTCTCTCTCTCTCTCATTTACTCGTTTTATCTCGTTTACTCACCCCTGACCCTACATTAAGACTACAAATATTTTAAGGTAAGTATGAGTGAACTGTTTATGCATTTTATCGCTCATCTCACCCTAGATTAAGACAATAAATATTTTAAGGTAAGTAATGAGTGCACTATGTGTGTATTGTACTTTATTATTGTTTTTTGATGCTTAGTTCTATTGCTAACTTAATATATGTTAGTGTAAACTTGTTATCTAGTATTTGTATACATTTATAAGGAAAAAAAGGGTGTTCCACTTTACGGCGATTTCCGCTTTACGGCAGTGACCTGGAACCTAACCTGCCGTATAAGTGGGGCCCTACTGTACATACCTTTTCCTGTGTAAAAACAGCTTAAGCATTTCACTGTTGCAACCCCCAAAATTAAAAGTGCTGGAAGTGCCATGATTTAAAAAAAAAAATCTAATGAAATGATCATTTTTTCTGAAGGTAATGACACCAAAAATAAAAAATTTGATGGTAAATTTACAGAATAATGCAGGTGTAAAGTTAGCAGTCTGGATACAATTTATACATCAAAAATTTTGCTCACTTCTCAGTTCTGTTTTAAGCCAATTTCATTGCTCAATTCGACAAAATTTCTGCTATTTCAGTAGTATGCACTCATGATTATGGGTGCAAGAAAGTGTTCATTCAACCATCAGAACTACTCTATAACTTGCCCAGCAGTTGGCAATTTGACCAATTTTACACAAACTTCAACATATTCCAGTTTTAAAAAGAGTAGAAAAAATAACTTAAACATTCCAGCCACCAAAGCAACCTATCCTCTGTTCATTACACACGTCCCCAGGCCTCTCCTATATAACATTTGCCTCTACGTATTTTAAATCCATCATTAAAAAAAAAGTTTTACCCTATTTCCTTGATAATAAAATACAGTGAAACCTCAGTTTTCGTGATTAATCCATTCTAAAAAGTCTGACGAAAACTGAATCATACGAAAACTGAAGCAATATTTCCCATAAGAAATAATGTAAATCCAATTAATCCATTTCAGAGACCCAAAAATATTAACAAAAAATACATTTTATAGAGAATAACTATAGTTTTACATACAGAAAACAATGATAAATAAATATAAATGACTAATGAAATGGATGAATGAACACTTAACATCACTTTTACCTATATTGAAGACTCTTGTTGGCGTATGGAAGACGGTGAGGAGGGGGGGAGGAGGAGGAGAGGTTACTGTTTGGAAGGGGAATCCTCTTCCATTAGGACTTCAGGTATCAAGGCCCTATCTGGGGTTACCACTCTTCTTTGTCATTTACTAGCACTAGGACCAGCTTGAGTCACTGTACCCCTGTCGCACAAAAAATCTGTCCAGAGAGGTCTGTTTCTGGTGCCACTTTAAGATTTGCCTAAAATGGGACAAGGCATTGTCATTGAACATGTTGCAGACATGGCTTGCAACAGCTTTGTTAGGGTGATATTTCTCCACAAAACTTAGCAACTCACTCCACTTTGCACACATATCCTTAATCACAGAAGAAGGCACATTCACCTGCCTCTCTTCTTCCTCCTCTGAAGCAATTGCCTCAGCTGTGGTCTGTTGTTGTTCCAGTTGAAGGCCTTGCAGCTCTTCATTGGCTATCTCTTCCCTGGGGTTGTCCACAATTCTTCCACATTCTGGTCACTCAATGAGAAACAAAGGCAGACTGAGTCACAAATGCATGGGATGCTTTGTGTGGGTGCTTATTGGCCGAGTCACGCGGATGTGTTTCGTATGGACCATTTTCAACTCTACGAAAACTGAGAGGATACATGAAAACTGGGACAAAATTTAGATGAAAAAAGTCATCAAAAACCGAATCCTACAAAAACTGGGGCATACAAAAACTGAGGTTCCACTGTATTTCCAAGGACTCTTCCTGGTTTAGGCTATCTCAATAATTGAAACAGACCTAGTAAAAATCCATAAAACAGATCATGTGTTTAGGGGCCCTACTCTTCCTCTGGAAAGTCACCAAAAATCAGATATTTCTGCTACTTTGTGTCCTATTTCAAGCCACTGCAAATTGTGAAACTGACCCAAATCTATTTCACTTGTGGGTCTTCCAGTCTATCAACTGATACCAAGAAACAGCCAATAAAACCATAAAACACCACCCAAGGAAACCTCCCAAAGTTATTTTAAATTAAACGCAAGGTCAGAGGTTTGCTTTTTCCCAACATGCACTGTGTGGGGCAGGATTCTTTTTTTATTTAGTGCATACACATGCATGCACACACACGTATGTACATGGACATATTTTTTTTTTTCAACACGTAGGCCATCTCCCACCTAGGCAGGGTGCCCAAAAAAGAAACACTTTCATCATCATTCACACAATCACTGTCTTTGCAAAGGAGCCCAGTTGTGGCAGTTCGGATGTTACTCCAAACAGCCGATATCCTTTAATCTTTTTACTGTCGAGACCCCTGCTCACAAACTTGCTCTCAGTGTTGAAGAATTAAAAAAAAAAAAAAAAAATTGTGAAATGATAGAGAATCTTTCCCAATGGTAATGACACCAAAAGTATGAAATTTGATGGAAAACTTACATAATTATGCTTCCATGAAGTCAGTGGTCTCGGCGATATTTATGCATTGGCGATTTTGCCCACTTTGAGCCTTATTTTCAGCCAATTCCATTGTTCTAGTCGACATAGTTATTTTGCTAGAACTCCTTTTGTTCTATCGACTGAGTACAAGAAACCGCCTGTTTACTGATTTCAACTACCCAATAAAGTAAACAGAAATTGGTAATTTGGTCAATTTCATACATAATTCAAGGAAGGCCAATTTCAAAATAGGGTCCAGAATTAACACTGCAAACATTCCTAGCACTAAAATAACATTTTCTCTGTTCATTGGTCACGTTTCCAGGCCCCTTTTATATTATGGCTGCTTTCCATTTTGAATTTTTTTTTCATACAAAATAAAAGATTTACTGTTATGCAGACTACTGCATTATTGTCAAAATAGTATAAATAATATCAGTGCATCTGTGAAAGCATATCAGACCCACCAGTTGACATGTATTGGATGCATGACCCGATTTGTTTACTCTTGAACATCAGCAAAAAATCAAACATTTCTGCTAATCTGAGCTCAATTTGAAAGTACTTTTATTCCGTAAACCATTCAAAATCAGCTCTAGTTCTGTAATATATCTTCCATTCTATCAAATGAGACCAAGAAAACGAGGAAATAACCATAAATACCATACGAAAATATACTGCAAAGTCTTTGTTTGAAACAAAAAACAAGGTTGGAGTTTTTTTTCTCTCATCCTGCACTGTTTGCTGCAGTATTTTTTTATACTGCGCACACTAACCACTCAGACCCATTCTCTCATATGTAGGCCAACCAGCTTTCTCCCGCAAGATTGGAATCAGTAGAAAAACGGCTGATACCACAGATACTTTTTTAAAATATTAATAGTACATGTGTGCTTAAAAATATCAACATTAACACTCCACCTCATGATTATGAGTTACACATGCGTGCGCACATGCACTTGCACACACACACTGTATGAAAACCATACAGTATTTGTGTAATTTACTACCACCATTCAAATCTTCATCTATATTGTGACATACCTTGGGATTTACGGTAAAATGCATTGTTACCCTCTACGGGGATTGGATGAGCTTCTGTATTTAACACCCATTCATCCAAACTCAGAAGAGAGTCATCTGAGAATATCAAGTACAGGTACTGTGGAAATAAGAAAGGAATTATGTAAATAAAAATTAGCACAAAAGTTGTCATAAACTGAAAATATATAAAAAAACACTCAGCTTACATCATTTGTACTTTCTCACTAATAAGAAATGCTGGGAATCAAGTGAAAGTTAATAAAAAAAAAAAAATTGTCATTATTTTGGAAGGGGGAAATGGGGAGAGGAAATAATTAACTTAAGAGATGTTTGACCAAGAGAAGTTTGGAATATACCCAAATTTTTCCATATATTTTTCAATTTGATTAGTGCATTTTTTTTTGTAACACTTACCAGTTTTCAAACATAACCTACATTCCTTCTGAGAGTCTACACTCTATAAAAATGAGTGTAAGTGGACAGATTTTAAACAATGTTAGGAAGAGTTTATCATTCACTCAATCAAGCAATTTCAGCAAATGTATATAAGCATATTAAACAGAAATTATATAACTCACTATAATTAATAAATAAAAGTAGGCTTGTTTATAAAGAGCTTCATGGCAAGGCAAACTATGCAAGTCACAGCTCTATATAAAAATATAATATTTATCAAGCTTATTTTAACCCTTAAATGGTCCAAACATATATATACGTTCACCTGCGCAGCACCCCGAATATTTTGAGAAAAAACTAAATTTTTTATAGGAAAAAAGAGCATATGGTACCCAGGCATTCCCAAATTTTTCATATGGTGCACAATGAGTGTGCACACCCATTCTCTCATGCCTAGGCGGCTCAGGCCTAACATGCCAATGTTGAATGAATGACAAATGAAACGTATATATACGTTTGGGGCACTACACGAGAGAATGCACTGTATACAGGAAGGCCCCACTTATACGGCTGGTTAGGTTCCAGGCTACCGCCGTAAAGCGGAAACCGCCGTAAAGTGGAACACCCTTTTTTTCCACTTACAATTGCATACAAACACTAGATAACAAGCTTACACTAACATATATTAAGTTAGCAATAGAACCAGGCATCAAAAAACAATAAAAAAGTACAATACACACATAGTGCACTCATTACTTACCTTAAAATATTTATAGTCTTAATCTAGGGTGAGACAAGTAGTATTTATTGTAAGAAATCAAGTGTGGTATGTATGGTAGTCAGCCAGGCTACCATACCAGGCCACCCCACCCACACATACAATTCTATGATATTTAAGCATCCCAGAGCGATAAAATGCATATACAGTTCACTCATTACTTACCTTAAAATATAGGGTGAGATGAGTAGTATTTATTGTAAAAAATCAAGCGTGGTATGTATGGTAGTCAGCCGGGCTACCATACCAGGCCAACCCACCTACACATAATATTCTATTACATTTAAGCATCCCAGAGCGTGATAAAATGTATATACAGTTCACTCATTACTTACCTTAAAATATTTGTAGTCTTAATGTAGGGTCAGGAGTAAGTAAATGAGATAAAACGAATAAATGAGAGAGAGAAAGAATGAGTGCATGAGAGAGGACAGGCGCAGAGTTATGTAAACAAACCAGGTGAAGGTAAGTTTTGTAAACGAAGTGTACACGTCTGGTTTGTGTACAAGTTACATTGTGTACAGGTTGTCTCTACATTGATACGGTAGAATAAATAAAGAAGAACACTCCCATTCTCATGTAACATCATTTTGAGAAGAAATGATGCTCTGGGTGAAGGCAATGGAAATAAGTCACTCTGACTTTTTTGGGTTATCCTAGGTTCTCTACACATATGTTGTTATGTATGATAATCTATGTAACTGTATTTGTGTATACCTGAATAAACTTACTTACATACATACAAAAGGAATAATTTTCTACAGTTACCCCCAGTAACACATTTTCTCTTATGTTAGATTAGAGAAAATGTTATTCTTGGCATCACTTGTACAAGTTATCTGGCTACCACATCTCATATTTATGTTTATTTATTCTATTGTAGGGTGTATTTATCATCTTTTTATGTTATGTATCGTGTTTATTATATAATTTTGAAAAAAATATCATGGATGGATTAATGAAAATGTGTATATTAACGTAATATACAACATTTAATGAGACTCGGTGATTATTATTATTATTATTAGCATTTCTAATATGGCGTCACTTGTGCAAGTCGTCTGCTACCACATCTCATATTTATGTTTATTTATTCTATTGTGGGGTGTATTTATCATCTTTTTATGTTATGTATCGTGTTTATTATATAATTTTGAAAAAATATCATAGATGGATTAATGAAAATGTGTATTTAACGTAATATACGACATTTAAATGAGACTCGATGATTATTATTATCATTACTAATATGACGTCTGGAGACATAAGACACTCTTACTGATTTTAATGTGTACCTGCACGCCAGCACAGTATGTAAGTTCATTTAAGTACAGGTATACATAAGTATAACTATCAGAGTATATATAAAATATGAAATAACTTTTAAAAACATTTGAAATTTTGGAGTTTCCAGACAAAATGGAGAGACTTAGTGCTTACTGAGCTCACGAAGAATGTAAACAAACAAGGTGGGGCGCGGTGACCGTATTAGAAAGTCAGGTGGGGGGAGCCGTATAGCGAGTTTTGGTCATAATTTGAAATGACCGTATTAGCGGAAAGCCGTAAAGTGAAACGCCGGTCAAAGTTTTTTTTTCTCATTACGCACTGTGTGCTGCAGGATTTTTTTTATACCACACACACTGACCACACAGACCCATTCTTTCATATGTAGGCCTACCAGTTTTCTCTCACTAGATTTGAGGGCGCTAGAATTTAGGCGTACTAGTACGTCAAAAACCCTGGCACATAAGCCGTACTAGTACGGCCGAAACCCTGAAAGGGTTAATTTTATTTTGTATGATCAACCTTCCAGTTCATCACTATCCTTGCTTAACCCTTTCAGTGTCTTCAACGTATGTAAGTACATACGTGCGCGCACAAGTGTATGCACATCTCTCACTGAGGTAGGGTGACCTGAAAAAGAAGAAACAATTTCACCATCACTGACTCCATTACTGTCTTGCCAAAGGTGAGTCAATACTTCAGCTCAGATGCTCTTCCACACTGCAATATCCTCAGCCCTCCTTCAGAATGCAGGCACTGTACTTCCCATCTCCAAGACTCAAGTCCAGCAAATCGGTTTCCCTGAATCCCTTCGTAAATGTTACTGTTCTCACACTCCAACAGCATGTCAAGTCATAAAAACAATTTACCTTCACTCACTCACCTTAAATGTTTCAGCAAAGATGAAACTTTGCTGAACATCATCCTTCTGAGGATTTTCCATGTACACATTCTGAATGCCACTGTAGCCTGCCTCAGCTCGACAATATTTCTCTAAGGCCTGAAAAGGTGTTCATGTATCAATACAACACATCTATTAAACTATATAAATCAACATTTACATACAAAAACAAATTTTAGCATGGAAGCCATATGGTGTTTTAAAATATTCTAAGGTTTACCTAATAGGTCGTAAAGAGCATTCAAGATTCATTTGAGAATTTAGAGATGGTAGCATGACATACTGTGCATTTGACCCCAGTGACAATTCCACTACTGATGCCATGACCACCTAGTCAACAACCTTTGGTAAATACTTTATTGATCAATCAAGTTTGCCAAATTTAAACGCTATTCATGATCAATCAATCATTCAATCTGCAGGATGATATACCTACTATGTATCAATCATTAGGAAAATGATAAATAAAAATACAGTACATGTATCCACTTGAGGGGATGGGGGGGGGGGGAGATAGATGGAGAAAAACCAGTTTCCTTTTCCTGGATCAGGCCTACCTGGAGGTTATTCCAGGGATCAATGCCCCTGCAGCCCGGTCCACTACAAGGCCTCCCGGTGGATCAGAGCCTGATCAACCAGGCTGTTACTGCTGGCCGCACGTAGGCCAACAAACAAACCACAGCCCAGCTGATCCAGCACAGACTAAGTATCTGTCCAGCTCTCTCTTAAAAGCAGCCAGGAGCCTATTGGTAATTCCCTTTATGCATGGAGGGAGGCTGCTGAACAGTCTTGGGCCCCAGACACTTATGATGTTTTCTCTTAGTGTACCAATGGCACCCCTACTTTTCACTGGGAGTATTTTGCACCGCCTACCCAGTCTTTTACTTTCGTAGGGAGTGATTTCTGTGTGCAGATTCGGGACCATTCCTTCTAGGATTTTTTAAGTGATTATGATGCATCTCTCTCGCCTGCATTCCAGCGAGTACAAGTCAAATTCTTCCAAGAGTTCCAAGTAGTTGAGGTGTTTGATAGAACTTATCTGTGCAGTAAAGGTTCTCTGTACATTCTCTAGATCTGCAATTTCACCTGCTTTGAATGGAGATGTTAATGTACAGCAATATTCCAGCCTAGAGAGAACAAGTGATTTGAAAAGGATCATCACTGGCTTGGCATCTCGTTTTGAACGTTTTCATTATCCAGCCCATCAATTTCTTTGCAGTTGTGATTGTGGCACTGTTGTGATCCTTGAAAGTGAGATCTTAAGACATTACCACTCCCAGGTCCTTAACATTATTTTTCTGCTCTATTGTATGATCAGAGTTTGTAGTATACTCAGTTCTAGTTATTATCTCCTCCAGTTTTCCATAACAGAGTAATTGGAATTTGTCTTCATTGAAAATCATATTGTTTCCCATTGCCCATTGGAAAACTTGGTTTATACTATCTTCTTGGAGGTTAACCATGTCCTCAACAGACAGTCTCATGCAGATCCTAGTATTGTTTGCAAAGGATGACATGGTGTTGTGGATTACATCTCTGTCTATGTCTGATATGAGGATGAGGAACAGGATGGGGGCAAGTACTGTGCCATGTGGATCAGAGCTTTTCACTATGGCAGCTTCTGATTTAACTCTCTTGACCACCATTCTTTGTGCTCGTTTGGTTAGAAAGCTGAAGATCCATCTCTCCACTTTGCTAGTTATTCCTTTAGCACGTATTTTGTGTGCTATTACACCATGATTGCACTTGTCAGAGGCTTTTGCAAAGTCTGTGTATATTACATCTGTATTCCGTTTTTCTTCCAGTGCATCCAAACCATGTCATGGTGATCCAGTAGTTGCGAGAGGCAGGAGCGACCTGCTGTGAGCCCATGCTGCCTTGGACTGTGCAGTTTTTGGGAATCCAAGTAGTTTGCAATCGCATTTCTTAGCACTCTTTCAAAGATTTTTATGATGTGAGATGTCAGAGCTATTGGTCTATAGTTCTTAGCTAACGCTTTGCTGCCACCTTTATGAAGTGGGGCTAAATCCATTGTTTTTGGTGACTGGAATTTCACTCATGTGTAAGTTCCTTCTCCATAGTATACTTAGAGCTTTGAATTCAACGAGTCTGGGGATGGGGCTGAGTGCATGGGCATGTTGTCAATGGCTTTCTCAAAGTCCATTGGAGTTAATAATGTTGAAAATCTGGCATACACTGATGGAGTTTTGAGGCTTATTCGTGGAAAAAATCATCTGGATTGTCGACCTTTAGACTGATTAGTGGCTCACTAAACAGTCGTACTGGGATTTCAGTATCTCACTCATTTCTTTGTTGTCATCTGTGTAAGTCCCATCTTGTCTGAGCAAGGGCCTGATACTAGATGTGGTAACTGCCTTGTTTTTGGCATATGAAAAGAAATATTTTGAATTTCTTTCAACGTCAATAATCGCTCTTAGCTTCTGTCTCTCCTGGGTCCTGCAATAGCCCTAAGACTTAAATTTGATACTTTCCACTTTTCTGGTCAGTGCTTCCTTCCGTCTATCAGATAATCTAGCGTTCTTGAGGAGCTCAGTGATTCTTCGTCATCTTATGTAGAGGGAGCGTCTTTCTCTCTCCAGTTCATTTCTTCTCTTCTTTTTTCTTAGGGGAATATGCCTTGAACATAATTCAGCTGCCAGGAAGTTGATCCTTTCAAGACACTGGTTTGGATCCATGTTATTTAAGATATCTTCCCAATGTGTTTCATTTAAGACATGGTTCACCTGGTTTCTTTTTCTGTCTCATAAACACGCTAGACAACAGGGATATCTTGCTACTCCTACTTACACTTTGGTCACACTTCACAGACATGCACATTCATATATATATATACATACATATAGGTTTTTCTCCTTTTTCTAAATAGCTCTTGTTCTTCTTTATTTCTTCTATTGTCCATGGGGAAGTGGAAAAGAATCTTTCCTCCGTAAGCCATGCGTGTCGTATGAGGCGACTAAAATGCCGGGAGCAATGGGCTAGTAACCCCTTCTCCTGTAGACATTTACTAAAAAAGAGAAGAAAAACTTTATAAAACTGGGATGCTTGAATGTGCCTGGATGTAGTGCGGATGACAAGAAACAGATGATTGCTGATGTTATGAATGAAAAGAAGTTGGATGTCCTGGCCCTAAGTGGAACAGAGCTGAAGGGGGTAGGGGAGTTTCGGTGGGGGGAAATAAATGGGATTAAATCTGGAGCATCTGGGAGAGTTAGAGCAAAGGAAGAGGTAGCAGTAATGTTGAAGGATCAGTTATGGAAGGAGAAAAGAGAATATGAATGAGTAAATTCAAGAATTATGTGGATTAAAGTAAAGGTTGGATGCGAAAAGTGGGTCATAATAAGCGTGTATGCACCTGGAGAAGAGAGGAACGTAGAGGAGAGAGAGAGAGATTTTGGGAGATGTTAAGTGAATGTATAGGAGCCTTTGAACCAAATGAGAGAGTAATTGTGGTACGGGACCTGAATGCTAAAGTAGGAGAAACTTTTAGAGATGGTGTGGTAGGTAAGTTTGGGGTGCCAGGTGTAAATGATAATGGGAGCCCTTTGATTGAACTTTGTATAGAAAGGGGTTTAGTTATAAGTAATACATATTTTAAGAAAAAGAGGATAAATAAGTATACAAGATATGATGTAGGGCGAAATGACAGTAGTTTGTTGGATTATGTATTGGTAGATAAAAGACTGTTGAGTAGACTTCAGGATGTACATGTTTATAGAGGGGCCACAGATATATCAGATCACTTTCTAGTTGTAGCTACACTGAGAGTAAAAGGTAGATGGGATACAAGGAGAATAGAAGCATCAGGGAAGAGAGAGGTGAAGGTTTATAAACTAAAAGAGGAGGCAATTAGGGTAAGATATAAACAGCTATTGGAGGATAGATGGGCTAATGAGAGCATAGGCAATGGGGTCGAAGAGGTATGGGGTAGGTTTAAAAATGTAGTGTTAGTGTGTTCAGCAGAAGTTTGTGGTTACAGGAAAGTGGGTGCGGGAGGGAAGAGGAGCGATTGGTGGAATGATGATGTAAAGAGAGTAGTAAGGGAGAAAAAGTTAGCATATGAGAAGTTTTTACAAAGTAGAAATGATGCAAGGAGGGAAGAGTATATGGAGAAAAAGAGAGAGGTTAAGAGAGTGATGAAGCAATGTAAAAAGAGAGCAAATGAGAGAGTGGGTGAAATGTTATCAACAAATTTTGTTGAAAATAAGAAAAAGTTTTGGAGTGAGATTAACATGTTAAGGAAGCCTAGAGAACAAATAGATTTGTCAGTTAAAAATAGGAGAGGAGAGTTATTAAATGGAGAGTTAGAGGTATTGGGAAGATGGAGGGAATATTTTGAGGAATTGTTAAATGTTGATGAAGATAGGGAAGCTGTGATTTCGTGTATAGGGCAAGGAGGAATAACATCTTGTAGGAGTGAGGAAGAGCCAGTTGTGAGTGTGGGGGAAGTTTGTGAGGCAGTAGGTAAAATGAAAGGGGGTAAGGCAGCCGGGATTGATGGGATAAAGATAGAAATGTTAAAAGCAGGTGGGGATATAGTTTTGGAGTGGTTGGTGCAATTATTTAATAAATGTATGGAAGAGGGTAAGGTACCTAGGGATTGGCAGGGAGCATGCATAGTTCCTTTGTATAAAGGCAAAGGGGACAAAAGAGAGTGCAAAAATTATAGGGGGATAAGTCTGTTGAGTATACCTGGTAAAGTGTATGGTAGAGTTATTATTGAAAGAATTAAGAGTAAGAAGGAGAATAGGATAGCAGATGAACAAGAAGGCTTTAGGAAAGGTAGGGGGTGTGTGGACCAGGTGTTTACAGTGAAACATATAAGTGAACAGTATTTAGATAAGGCTAAAGAGGTCTTTGTGGCATTTATGGATTTGGAAAAGGCGTATGACAGGGTGGATAGGGGGACAATGTGGCAGATGTTGCAGGTGTATGATGTAGGAGGTAGGTTACTGAAAGCAGTGAAGAGTTTTTACGAGGATAGTGAGGCTCAAGTTAGAGTATGTAGGAAAGAGGGAAATTATTTCCCAGTAAAAGTAGGCCTTAGACAAGGATGTGTGATGTCACCGTGGTTGTTTAATATATTTATAGATGGGGTTGTAAGAGAAGTAAATGCGAGGGTCTTGGCAAGAGGCGTGGAGTTAAAAGATAAAGAATCACACACAAAGTGGGAGTTGTCACAGCTGCTCTTTGCTGATGACACTGTGCTCTTGGGAGATTCTGAAGAGAAGTTGCAGAGATTGGTGGATGAATTTGGTAGGGTGTGCAAAAGAAAAAAATTAAAAGTGAATACAGGAAAGAGTAAGGTTATGAGAATAACAAAAAGATTAGGTGATGAAAGATTGAATACCAGATTGGAGGGAGAGAGTATGGAGGAGGTGAATGTATTCAGATATTTGGGAGTGGACGTGTCAGTGGATGGGTCTATGAAAGGTGAGGTGAATCATAGAATTGATGAGGGGAAAAGGTTGAGTGGTGCACTTAGGAGTATGTGGAGACAAAGAACTTTGTCCTTGGAGGCAAAGAGGGGAATGTATGAGAGTATAGTTTTACCAACGCTCTTATATGGGTGTGAAGCATGGGTGATGAATGTTGCAGCGAGGAGAAGGCTGGAGGCAGTGGAGATGTCATGTCTGAGGGCAATGTGTGGTGTGAATATAATGCAGAGAATTCGTAGTTTGGAAATTAGGAGGTGGTGCGGGATTACCAAAACTGTTGCCCAGAGGGCTGAGGAAGGGTTGTTGAGGTGGTTCAGACATGTAGAGAGAATGAAGCGAAACAGAGTGACTTCAAGAGTGTATCAGTCTGTAGTGGAAGGAAGGCGGGGTAGGGGTCAGCCTAGGAAAGGTTGGAGGGAGGGGGTAAAGGAGGTTTTGTGTGCGAGGGGCTTGGACTTCCAGCAGGCATGCGTGAGCGTGTTTGATAGGAGTGAATGGAGACAAATGGTTTTTAATACTTGACGTGCTGTTGGAGTGTGAGCTAAGTAACATTTATGAAGGGGTTCAGGGAAACCGGCAGGCCGGACTCGAGTCCTGGAGATGGGAAGTACAGTGCCTGCACTCTGAAGGAGGGGTGTTAATGTTGCAGTTTAAAAACTGTAGTGTGAAGCACCCTTCTGGCAAGACAGTGATGGAGTGAATGATGGTGAAAGTTTTTCTTTTTCGGGCCACCCTGCCTTGGTGGGAATCGGCCGGTGTGATAATAAAAAATAACTTTCACAGCTACATGTATTTTGCTGATCAGGACCCCTGTGCATGTAAGTCTGAACTTTGATTAGATTATGATTGGAATTAGCTGTTTTTGATATTATTGTCTCTTACCAGGTCCTCATTATTTGTGAAGATAAGGTCAAGTATGTTTTCTAGTCTTGTTGGCTCCATTATCTGCTGACTTAGGGTGTGTTTATTGCAGAAATTTAGTAGCTAATGTGTGTGAGACCTTTCATCTGTGCTGCCTCCAGGGATTGTTTCTGCTATAACATTATTTGCTACACGAGTTTAGAAACCCTTGCCCTGCCCTAGAAAAGTTTCATTGGATGCCCATTGTACATCTATAATAAATCATATCCAGTTTTCACAGCATTTTTGAGACTTTGTTACATTAATGATGTAAACCAGGGGTTCCCAACCTGCGACCCACAGGCTGCATGTGGCCCTCATATGAAATTATGAATTCACTATTATGTAGATTCCACACTGCACAGCATCAACAAAATTGTGTAGCCTTCATCACATATTTGACCATCAAATGTGGCTCATTTGTGTAGGAAGGTTGAGGACACTGATTTAAACCACTGGGCAAACTTAAAAATTAAAATGCTTGTAAATATTATGGTCTCTCAAAATGTGGATTGATCAGTCTATAATGAGACCTACATATCTCACATTGCTGTAGAAATATCAAAAACATTTTAATTATGTTTAACACACTAGCTGTCTTTCACCAAGGCAAGGTTTCCATTTTTCTTGGGTTACTCTGCCTCAGTGAGATAGACTGAAGGATTTATATGCCTGACAGTCTTTCAGCAATTCTCTCCCATAAAAACCTTGTTTAGGCTAGCATCTCACTTTTTTTTCCTATTTTTAAACTTCTCACCACAGTAATCTGCTTATCAGTAAGAGCAAACGTGTAATTCACCAAAAGTATTTTTCACAGTTAACTCAAAAACAAATATATTATTAGTACTAGTTTCCAAAGTTTTCCCGAGATTTAGATCATAACCTGCAATTACTTCCAAGTATAGTAGTACCCTGGGATAAGAACAGCTCAAAACTCGAACAATTATGTAAGTGTATTTATGTACGTGCTTTTGTAAGTGTAATTTTGGGGGGTTTGAAACGGATTAATCTAATTTACATTATTCCTTACGGGAACAAATTCATTCAGTACTGGAACACGAACAGCCTTCTGGAATGAATTAAGTTCGTATCCCAAGGTACCACTGTACAGTGGAGCCTCAACTTACGAGTTTAATCCGTTCCGTGACCTTGCTCATATCCCAATCTCCTCGTATGCGGAGTCTATTTTCCTCATTTAAATTAATTGCAATGCCATTAATCTGTTCCAGTGGAATTCCTGCTCTCAGGAGGCAGGAATATGATGCTAATATCAATTCTACAGCTTATTTATCTATCACAATTCAACTAATATGACATAATAAACAATGTAAATAACATAGAAACCTGATATATACTCTAGAAAGAATAAAGTATGTCATTATGTGACAAGTGGTGGCGGCCATTCCCTACCTAAAGCGGCCGCCTTGTTATGGGTCAGCAGGGGAGACCTCCTGCTATCCCCTGCCATCCCCGATACCACCATCCAAGCTTACATGTTCAGTTCCACTTCTCTCCTACAAGCTAGCTGTATTTGTGAATTGTGTTTTGATCTTTTAATTACCATATCTTGTATCTGCCAAGCAATCATGACACCCAGTAGGCATACAAGTGTTGCTGAATGATTTGACTGACTGACTTACTGACTGACTGAATGATCTGATTGACTTACTGAATAACTTAAAGTTAGACTTTTTCACTGAAGAGGAACCTGAAACTGTGTCTTACCATCAGTTGTATAATGATGCCTTACCATCAGTTGTATAATATACTGCAGGGTAAAACTGAACAGAAATCCATTACCGAATTTATGCACACTCCGGTATAACCATCAACTTCAGTACCAGAACCTCTACCATCCACCTCAGCCCAGTAGGACCACAGCATAACTCTCAACTCTCTTCACAATCATCCACAAATACCAGCACCCACAATTTAAGGTAAGAAATACTATTATTTCTGTTGCAGTTATAGTCTTAAGGAGTAAAAACAACATAATACATCACGGCAATGAACTATAATTATACTGTATAATAACTTATACTTTTGTAAGATCTGGAGGTCTAAAAAAAAGTTGTTTGAGGAGGAAGCTTGCATCCTGAATTTTTGCTCATATCCAGACACAAAAAATCGATCAAGTGACTGCTCGTATCCTGAAAAAACTTGTACGGTGGAACACTCGTAAGCCAAGGTTCCACTGTACTGTACATAAAAATAAAATTTATTAGCCCTTTGGGGGTTGCCAGGCCCTCTCAGAGACTTGTTCTCAGGGTCGCCAAAATTTCAACAACAACAACAAAAAAAAAAAAAAAAAAAAATCTTATGAAAAGATAGAGAATCTTTTCCCGATCATAATGACACCAAAAGTATGAAATCTGATGAAAAACTTACGGAATTATGCTCTCGCAAAGTTAGTGGTCTCGACAATGTTTACGCATCGGCGATTTTGCCCACTTTCAGCCCTATTTTCGGCCAATTCCAGTGTACTAGTCAACAAAAATCATAACTATTTTGCTAGAACTCCATTTTTTTCTATCGAATGAGTACAAGAAATCACCCATTTACCGATTTCAACTATCCAATAAAGTGGTCAGAATTTAGCAATTTTGCCAATTTCATCAAATTGGCATCAAAAGATGCCAATTTCCGAATAGGGTCCAGAATAAACAAGACAGACATTCCTGGCACTAAAATAACAAGTTCTCTGTTCGTTAGTCACATCCCCAGGCCCCTGTTGTATTTCTTTGGCTTTCCACTTTCAATTTTTATTCTTACAAAAAATAGAAGATTTACTGTTATGCAGACTATTGCATTAGTGTAGAAATGGTATAAATAATATCAGCGCACTTGTGAAAGAATATTAGACTCACCAGTTGATGTATATTGGATGCTTGGCATGATTTGTTTACTTTTGAACTTTGGTAAAAATCGAACATTTCTGCTACTTTGAGCTCAATTTCAAGGTACTTTTCATTGTAAAACCAGTCAAAATCATCTCAATTTCTGTAATATGTCTTCCATTCTATAAAATGAGACCAAGAAAACTAGAATACAACAATAAATACCATACGAAAATACAGTGCAAAGTCACTGTGTTAATCCAAAAACGCAGTCAAAGTTGTTTTTTTTCTCATTATGCACTGTGTGCTGCAGGATTTTTTTTATACTGCACACACTGACCACATAGACCCATTCTTTCATATGTATGACTACCAGCTTTCTCTCACTAGATTTGAGGGCGCTAGAATATAAGTGTACTAGTACATCAAAAACCCTAGGGCGTAAGCCGTACTAGTATGGCCGAAACCCCCAAAAGGTTAAATGCACAAAAAAAATTTGTCCTGAATTTCATAAATTTGAAGTGACCTCATCATGATTAATAAAATAAAAATATTACTATCATTACATTCATGGGGGAGTGCTAAACCCATAAGGGTCATGCAATGGCTGGGAAATGGAAGGCATTCAAACTCAATTCAAGGAATTGGAACACAGGTCCAATTCTTTAGATCAAGAGCCCCTCACCAGCATCAAGGAACCTCCTTGATGCTGGTGAGGATGTGTGTGACTTACCAAAACAGCCTCCCATGCCCATTCTCTGTATTTTTGATCTTTGGTGAATCTCCACATGTAGAACCAAGTCTCTATAACCTCTGGTCTTAGAATATAGTATTTCTCAGAGGATTTTAGTGCCCGTGCTTCAATTCCTTCTGTGAATCGGAAACTCTCTGGTCCGAGTCCAATAGGTGTGCGAATGTAAGACTCATGACATGTATTTGCCAAACCTTCTGCAATCTCCATGTGAGTTGCAGACAACTGGCTTTCAATTTTCTTAGCACCCAAAGCATACATTCCGCCTGGAAAGTAGTTAAAACACAGTAGAAAAATCGTTAGTAAATATTACCCCCTTTGTAAAATTACAATTACACTACACTCTCCAACATATCAAGTCATAAAAAAAAACAGAAGTTGATATATATTAGGATTTTGAAGGATTGCTCTTTACAGATTTTCTCTCATAACAATGACATCTAAATCACTTACCAGGCATGCAATCTTTTTTAAACTACAGTACTCCAAATGCACAGTATTGCAGCACATTTAATTATGTATTTTTCAAAATTTTATTTTTTATTTTTATCCAGGATCGAGTTCAATGACTTACTACAGAAGTAGCTGTCAGTCAGTTTAACCTCTACACCAGTAATGGAATATTAAAACAACTTTTACACTCAACCTCATCAATACCGTGAACTTACCATTTGCTCCTTACTAGTGAAGGACACTATTCTACATTATTTCTGCCTCACATTGTGCTCTTATGGACTTTTTTTGTTCAGTGTATTCACTAAATTTACAGTGGGTTGGAGGAGATTTCCATTCCTAGTGTGGGTAGTATGGAAAGTGTTGATATTGTAACAGTATGCCTACCCTGTAACTGTTTCACATAACCCCTGCCAGGGAAGCCCCACTGCGAATCAACCATGGTCTCGTCTGTGCATGTCCATGTTATCCTGCAACATTCCACGCCATTCATCTCAGCAATACAGACAAATGGAATTGTCCAGCAACTACCTCTTCACATCCCCTATTACAATATCCTGTGGCGTAAGTGACAATATGTATCTTCACTGTTCCCCTGCTCAGCATAACTGGAATTAGGCCAAGGCTAGACAATGTTCTTCTCCCATTAGTCCATCACTATCATTCACATCTTGTGTAGTAGTAGTTGACACTGCCTTGTAATGGCTCATTCTCCACCAACTACTCAACCAATTACTAATGCTGAGACATGCCTACAAATTGTTTGCCTCAACTAAAGTCTAAATGAATTATCCTGTTATCCATGTATGTCATCTCACTGCTGTGGACATAATTATTATACCATTAATGGATCTCTACAGTCATCAACCTCTGGCATCCAATAGGTAATGCTGAGTCTTCCCTGTGAAGACTTGACTCACTCACTCACTTATGCTCCCTCTCTCTCTCTCGCCCACACACACACATTCTCTCTCACTCACTCTCACTCTCTCTCTCTCTCTCTCTCTCTCTAGAAACCTAACACTGTCTGGACATACTGATACTAAACAATTTATTCTTCCAGTGTTCACAAAAGTATCTAATGTCAAGCTTTAGCCACCTCTACTTTACCATGGTGAGCCTCATCGACAGGCCCACATTCACTACATTCCAATTCACTGGGACTGAAATTTTTCCTGGGTATTCAAAACCAGTTTATGGTGATGCCAGTTGGGCCACAGAGACATGAGTGGAATTTTTTCTAGGTCTGTCTTCCTTTGATTAGAGCCTGACGCTCAGGGGACTGCAGGAATTCTTTTTACATCCGAAACCCAACTTTATCAGGTCTACATTGTTACATCAGCTGTACTTTAGTCTTGCCTAGTTACAACTTGTTTCCTCAATAGATACTAATTCCCTACAGATTCTGCTTCTGGGATTTCTCACAAAGTCTCATACTGTTCTTGATGGATAGTGTCAACAGTAGGAAGTTGGCTTTCACTGCTTGCCCTTGTGGACAGCCTACTCTCACAAACAGTGAGAGCTCTTAAGACGTTCTGCTCCCTTCCACATGAAGTAGTGGTGGTTCCTCTTCCTCTTTCTTATAATGGATTCAGCAAAAATTTAAAAAAAAGAGTCATTGGAAGGCATGCAGTTTCCTTGGCAGCAACCCATGGACCCTGCAGTGTGACATCTCTAGTTGTAATGCCACCTTTCTTAGCTACCATCATGATAAAAAAATATAGCGAGTTATTCCTACAATGAGCAGGCACACAGGGAGGGGTCATTTTGGGGTCATTTAGATAACTGCAGATAAGACAATTGTTTGTTGAACAGCAGTTTTCTACTTTGCTTGGTGGCCAATGAATTACAGAAGACCAGCAGTCAGCAATGTTGTAAAGTGGGTTACGGTTTGCAACTACTATTACTGACCCACCAGATAGGCCATCTATAAGGAGAAGCAAATAAGATTTTTAATGGTGCTGCTCAGATAATGCCCACACTCCTCAAATAACTGTACGAGGTCCAAGGACAGATCTACTAGTTTTGTGTTCCTCTGCCATATTTTCCCCATTTAAACCAAACATTAAATACTGTACATACTTTGTAAATCTGACTACACAAATTTCAAGATTTGAAGGAATGAGGTAGTTAAAATATAATTGTGATAAATCATACAAAAGGTATGGTATATAAACGAGATACTGTATACAGTGGTCCTTTGAGTTACAATATTAATCCATTCCAGATGTATTGTACCTCAAAACTATTGTAACTCAAACTCCAACATACATGTTTTCATGGTAATTTGTTCCAAGATCTCAGAAGTGCAACTTTTACCATGTGATGAATGGTTTTGAAAACCGACAAGTTGAAGAATTGAGACACTTATGCAACACATGGGAATCTTTATTGAAGATTCCCATGTGTTGCATAAGTGTCTCAATTCTTCAACTTTTACCATACCTTGGACTGAAAGCTTTACCATGTCTCACAACACTTTTAATATCAGTCCTTTTCTTAAAACCCTTGAACCACCCTCTGCTAGCTTTAAAACCACCATCTGGAGTAGCATCATTATGTGAGGGTGAATAGTGTTTTAAATCATAGTAAAGTTGTCTTGCATGCTCACAGACACTATCTCCCTTAAACTGCTTCTCTCTTATCCGCAATAACAACAGTCTTTCCATCTCTATGATCATTTCTCTGCCTCTTTTCACTAATTAGATTCGTTAGACATAGTTGATTGTGGAAAGCCATACTGATATATCAATGTGCTAAGTCTAATTCCATCATGTTTTTCACAATTTCTTGCTTGATCTTCAGACACTGCCTATTTACTGCACACTTTAAGGGACATGATGATTTGGCAACACTGAAGATGGCATAATTAAGTCACAAATTTAGTTCTGAAGAGTAAATAACCCAGAGCTGGTGTTGGCCATACAAGTGGTAGCTTCAAACTGAAGATGAAACAATAAAATGCAGGACAAGTACTGCTATTGGCTGAGATGCCCCAGAGATATTCGTTCCCATTACTGACTGGCTGCTACGGTTCCCTCACACACCCCCACTGATTCCTCTATCAGCTCAAATGTTGCCCAAGAGGCAAGCCACTATATCGCTAGTTGGTTGAGGACCATTCATATGCACCGACCATCATATATGTATCGTATCTCAAATTTTTCATCACAACTCAAAACTAAATTACTGTACCTTATGAGGATAAATCGTAACTCAAGGGACCACTGCATTTGTAACGTGTAATACTTATAAATCTTACCAGAAAAGCAGGCCAAGTGATCCATCTTGTGCTCCAAACGATTAAATTTACTTTCAGCAATGTAAGTGAGCCCAGAGTTGGACTTAAGAACTAAACGGTTAGTTATGACTCCAATAGCATCTACATACATATCTCGAGCTACTTCATCTTTTCCCCCAGATTGTAGGTAGGCTTTTAAAAGATATTCATAGAAGCTGTCACCAAGTGCACCAACAGATGTGTGACCTGAAATACATAAAATGTAATTTAACAATTAATATTCACAATTAGTTTAATTTGAAGTGGTTTACATACTATATTAAAAGAAACTGCATAATAAATAGAACAATTACTTCTAAGCTATTTTATCTTCAATAAGTGCCTTCCACTGTCTAATATAGAAACTTCTGTTGGCTTATGTACTTGTGTTCTCACACAATTTAGTACTGAAACCTGACAATTACATACTAACCTTTTATATCATTCCATTACACTCTAAGGTATCTCTCTTGGTTATCAAAGGTAATTCCACTTCACTATTCAATCTCTTTCTTGACTGTAGCCAACACTCAAGAAAGAAGAGTTTGCAGAGGTAGCAAGGCATTAAAGACATAGGTAGTGTGTGAAGTAACAATAATTACACAAATTCAAAGTTATAAAATGACTATAACTCAGCTATGGTAGTGATGTGGATATTACGAAACTTTACTACTAAGTTTTCCTTTTTTTTTTTTTAAAGGGGGGCCTTACTGCCCTCTGAAAATGATGAAAAAGTAAAAATGACAAAAATACTAAATTGCAATTTCATAAATAAAAAAATTGAAATACATACGCTGGCCCCATTTTCCTGTCTTGGGATTCATGTAGTTAGGATAGAGGCCATCAGGGCGTTCTGTCTTCCTTATGACATCCCGAATCCTGAACACTTTTTCCCTAAATACAGGATCACCAGAAATATCAGAGAGGTAGACAAACTCAAGATGTAGTGTGCCAAACTCTGATAAAATGCTTGAACCACCACTTGCCCATGCATAGTTTTTAGCAATCTGAAAAAATGGTACATTTAGTTTTTAATAATCTCAAGAAGCACAGTCACATATATATAAACAAATACCTTTATACTGAAACTGCTAATAAGGAAGTGATGAATCCAACACATCAAAGCATGAAGACTCAATGGAATACTACAAATACTAAGAAAAGGAACCCAAATACTGCACAAACCATTCATACAAATTTGTACATATCAAATTATGATTAATATATCAGCTGACTGGTATGTACAAGATCAAGAGATGAGACGAGCAAAAAATTCTGAGCTACAGATCAGTGTTGCTAACAAGTGCAACATGCAAATTATTAGTAAAGATTACAAGAAAAATACATAATGAACATGTAGAAAGCTCTAAATTCCTTGAAGAACACCAGCATGGTCTCAGATGTGGAAGGCTGTGCTTTACATTATTATAGGGTCTGTCAAGAAAGAGATGGGTGGACCGCATATTGCTAGATTGAGAAACTTTTTTTATACAATGCCAAATAAAAGGCTACTTAAAACTATAGAAACAAGATTAAATAATATTAGCGCACACACACATACATAGTAGTAACACTAACCTGATTTACCATACACATATAGTAAAACTAACCACCCAGAGAGGTATTACCGTTCTGCCAAGTGAGTGTAAAACGAAAGCCTGTAATTGTTTTACATGATGGTAGGATTGCTGGTGTCTTTTGTCTGTCTTGTAAATATGCAAGATTACAGGTACATCTTGCTACTTCTACTTACACTTAGGTCACACTAAACATACATGTACACGTTTATTTATACACACTCATCTGAGTTTTCTTTGATTTTATCTTAGTTCTTGTTCTAATTACTTTTCCTTTCATATCCATGGGGAAGTGGAATAAGAATCTTTCCTCCGTAAGCCACGCATGTTGTAAAAGTCAACTAAAATGCCGGGAACAATGGGCTAGTAACCCCTTTTCCTGTAAAAATTACTAAAAAGAATAAGAAGAAGAAAATTGTCAAAGTGGGAAGTTTGAATGTGCATGGATGTTGTGCAAAGGATAAGAAAGAGATGATTGTGGATGTTATGAATGAGAAGAAGCTGGATATCCTGGCTTTAAGTGAAACAAAGCTGAAGGGGGTAGGTGAGTTTCAGTGGAGAGGAATAAATGGGATTAGGTCAGGGGTTTCTAATAGTTAGAGCTAAAGAAAGAGTAGCAATAATGTTGAAGGATAAGCTATGGCAGGAAAAGAGGGACTATAAATGTATTAATTCAAGGATTATGTGGAGTAAAATAAAGGTTGGATGTGGGTTATAGTAAGCATTTATGCACCCGGGGAAGAGAGAAGTATATAGGAGAGAGAGAGATTTTGGGAAATGTTGAGTAATTGTGTGGGGAGTTTTGAACCAAGTGTAAGAGTACTTGTGGTTGGGGATTTTAATGCTAAAGTGGGAATAAATGTTGTGGAGGGAGTAGTAGGTAAGTTTGGGGTGCCAGGAGTAAATGAAAATGGGGAGCCTTTAATTGAGCTATGTGTAGAAAGAGGTTTGGTAATAAGTAATACATATTTTATGAAAAAGAGGATAAATAAACATACAAGGTATGATGTAGCACGTAATGAAAGTACAGTGGACCCTCGACCAGCGATGGCATCGATTAACGATAAATCTGACTAGCGATACATTTTATCGCAAAAATTTTGCCTCGATTAGCGCTAAAAAACTCAACCAACACTATTCGTTCCGTCTGAGACGCGTCCACTTCTGGCCAGTGTTTACAAGCCAGCCAGCCACCGCGGTTGCTTCCAAGCATACAATCGGAACATTTCATATTATCACAGCCTTTTTAGTGATTGCACCTGCAAAATAAGTCACCATGGGCCCCAAGTGCCAACCCTACAGCAAAAAGGGTGAGAATTACTATGGAGATGAAGAAAGAGATCACTGCTAAGTATGAAAGTACAGTGCATGTCTCCGAGCTGGCCAGGCTGTACACAAAACCCCAATCAACCATCGCTACTATTGTGGCCAAGAAAACGGCAATCAAGGAAGCTGTTCTTGCCAAAGGTGCAACTATGTTTTCGAAACTGAGATCGCAAGTGATAGATGATGTTGAGAGACTTATTGGTATGGATAAACGAAAAACAGATAGCAGGAGATAGCATCTCTCAAGCGATCATATGTGAAAAGGCTAGGAAGTTGCATGACGATTTAATTAGAAAAATGCCAGCAACTAGTGGTGATGTGAGTGAATTTAAGGCCAGCAAAGGTTGGTTTGAGAGATTTAAGAATCGTAGTGGCATACATAGTGTGATAAGGCATGGTGAGGCTGCCAGTTTGGACCAAAAAGCAGCTGAAAAATATGTGCAGGAATTCAAGGAGTACATAGACAGTGAAGGACTGAAATCTGAACAAGTGTTTAATGGTGACACTGACAATGTTGTGAAACACTTTAGGAATGTCATAAAGGAACGGGAGGTACAGGCCTCTATGGGCAGATATGTTGTGCGACAGAGGTCCAGTGACTCTCAAGCTGGTCCTAGTGGCATTAAAAGAAGAAGGGAAGTAACCCCGAAAAAGGACTTGCCACCTCAAGTCCTAATGGAAGGGGATTCCCCTTCTAAACACTAAGACCATCAACACACTCCCCTCTTCCCATCCCATCAATCATTACCAGATCTTCAATAAAGGTAAGTGTCATGTAACTGTGCATGTCTTCTTCAGTTTGTGTGTATTAAAATTAATATTTCATGTGTTAAAATTGTTTTTTTTCAATACTTTTGGGTGTCTTGCACAGATTAATTTGTTTCCATTATTTCTTATGGGGAAAATTAACTTGACTAACGATTATTTTGACTAACGATGAGCTCTCAGGAACGGATTAATAGCGTTAGTCGAGGGTCCACTGTAGTTTGTTAGATTATGTATTGGTGGATAAAAGGTTGATGGGTAGGTTCCAGGATGTGCACGTTTATAGAGGGGCAACTGATATATCGGATCATTATCTAGTTGTAGCTACAATTAGAGTAAGAGGTAGATGGGATAAGAGGAAAATGGCAACAACAAGTAAGAGGGAGGTTAAAGTGTATAAATTAAGGGAGGAGGAAGTTCGGGTGAAATATAAGCAACTAGTATGGCAGAAAGGTGGGCTGGTGCAGGTATGAATAGTGAGGGGGTTGAAGAGGGTTGAAATAGTTTTAAAAATGCAGTATTAGAATGTGGGGCAAGAGTTTGTGGTTATAGGAGGGTGGGTGCAGGAGGAAAGAGGAGTGATTGGTGGAATGATGAAGTAAAGGGTGTGATAAAAGAGAAAAAGGTAGCTTATGAGAGGTATTTACAAAGTAGAAGTGTTATAAGAAGAGTAGAGTATATGGAGAGTAAAAGAAAGGTGAAGAGAGTGGTGAGTGTGTGCAAAAAGAGAGCAAATGATAGAGTGGGAGAGGTACTGTCAAGGAATTTTAATGAAAATAAGAAAAAAATTTGGAGTTAAACAAGTTAAGAAAGCCTAGGGAACAAATGGATTTATCGGTTAAAAACAGAGAAGGGGAGTTAGTACATGGGGAGATTGAGGTTTTGGGTAGATGGCGAGAATATTTTGAGGAACTTTTAAATGTCAACGAAGAAAGGGAGGCGGTAATTTCATGCACTGGCCAGGGAGGTATATCATCTTTTAGGAGTGAAGAAGAACGGAATGTGAGTGGGGGGGAGGTGCGTGAGGCATTATGTAGAATGAAAGGGGGTAAAGCAGCTGGAACTGACGGGATCATGACAGAAATGTTAAAAGCAGGGGGGACATAGTGTTGGAGTGGTTGGTATTTTTGTTTAATAAATGTATGAAAGAGGGGAAGGTACCTAGGGATTGGCGGAGAGCGTGTATAGTCCCTTTATATAAAGGGAAGGGGGACAAAAGAGACTGTAAAAATGATAGAGGAATAAGTTTACTGAGTATACCAGGAAAAGTATACAGTAGGGTTATTATTGAAAGAATTAGAGGTAAGACAGAATGTAGAATTGCAGATAAGCAAGGAGGTTTCAGAGTGGGTAGGGGATGTGTAGATCAAGTGTTTACATTGAAGCATATATGTGAGCAGTATTTAGATAAAGGTAGGGAAGTTTTTATTGCATTTATGGATTTAGAAAAGGCATATGATAGAGTGGATACGGGAGCAATGTGGCAGATGTTACAAATATATGGAATAGGTGGTAAGTTACTAAATGCAGTAAAGAGTTTTTATGAGGATAGTGAGGCTCAGGCTAGGGTGTGTAGAAGAGAGGGAGACTACTTCTCAGTAAAAGTAGGTCTTAGACAGGGATGTGTAATGTCACCATGGTTGTTTAATATATTTATAGATGGGGTTGTAAAAGAAGTAAATGCTAGGGTGTTCAGGAGAGGGGTGGGATTAAATTATGGGGAAATACAAAATGGGAAGTGACACAGTTACTTTTTGCTGATGATACTGTGCTTATGGGAGATTCTAAAGAAAAATTGCAAAGGTTAGTGGACGAATTTGGGAATGTGTGTAAAGGTAGAAAGTTGAAAGTGAACATAGAAAAGACTAAGGTGATGAGAGTATCAAATGATTTAGATAAAGAAAAATTGGATATCAAATTGGGGAGGAGGAGTATGGAAGAAGTGAATGTTTTCAGATATTTGGGAGTTGACGTATCAGCAGCTGGATTTATGAAGGATGAGGTTAATCATAGAATTGATGAAGGAAAAATGATGAGTGGTGCATTGAGGTATATGTGGAGGCAAAAAATGTTATCTATTGAGGCAAAGAAGGGAATGTATTAAAGTATAGTAGTACCAACACTCTTAAATGGGTGTGAAGCTTGGGTTGTAAATGCTGCAGCAAGGAGGCAGTTGGAGGCAGTGGAGATGTCCTGTCTAAGAGCAATGTGTGGTGTAAATATTATGCAGAAAATTTGGAGTGTGGAAATTAGGAGAAGGTGTGGAGTTAATAAAAGTATTAGTCAGAGGGCTGAAGAGGGTTTGTTGAGGTGGTTTGGTCATTTAGAGAATGGATGAAAGAAGAAACACATGGAGAGCATATAAATCTGTAGGGGAAGGAAGGCAGGGTAGGGGTCGTCCTCGAAAAGGTTGGAAAGAGGGGGTAAAGGAGGTGTTGTGGGCGAGGGGTTTGGACTTCCAGCAAGCGTGCGTGAGCGTGTTAGATAGGAGTGAATGGAGATGAATGGTATTTGGGACCTGACGATCTGTTGGAGTGTGAGCAGGATAATATTTAGTGAAGGGATTCAGGGAAACCGGTTATTTTATATAACCGGACTTGAGTCCTGGAAATGGGAAGTACAATGCCTGCACTCTAAAGGAGCAGTTTGGGATATTGGCAGTTTGGACACATATATTTTGTATTTTTATACGTATATACTTCTAAACTGTTGTATTCTGGGCACCTCTGCAAAAACAGTGATTATGTGTGAGTGAGGTGAAAGTGTTGGATGATGATGAAAGTATTTTCTTTTTTTGGGATTTTCTTTCTCTTTGGGTCACCCTGCCTCGGTGGGAGACGGCCGACTTGTTGAAAAAAAAAAAAGTTCAGTTAAACTAACCTGATTTAGCATACACATGTACTGTATAGTAAAAAAAAATCCAGATATAGCATACACAAGCAGCAAAAGAACAATATATCACATAAAATTAAAGCAATACAGTAGGGTCCTGCTTTACGGCGTTACACCTTACGGCTTTCTACTAATACAGCAATTTCAAATTATGACCAAAACTTGCTATACAGCTCCCTGTCTTTCTAATATGGTGCACCCCACCTGGCTTGTTTACATTCTCCGTGAGCACATCTCCCTATTATGTCTGGAAACTTTCCAAAATCTCAAGTGTTTTAAAGTTATTACATATTTTATATGTACTCTGATAATTATATTTGTGTACCTATACCTAAATATGCTTACACACTGTGCTGGCATGCAGGTACACATTAAAATCACAGTCTCTCTCTACTATTGATGCCATATAATAATCTCTTGGGTGCATTAAATGTTGTATATTATGTTAATACAGACATTTCTATTAATTCATCTATGATATTTTTTTCAAAATTATATACTTAACACGCTACATAACATATAAACATGATACACCCACAGCATAAAAATTGACATAAATATGAGATGTGTTTACCAAGCAGTTTGTAGGATTGTTGGAAGAATTACGTTTTCTCTAGTCAAACACCAGTGACTGGGGGATAACTGTAGAAAAATATTCCTTTCGTATGCCTTCACTTTATCTATAGCTATTCATGACCCTTGTGGGTTTAGTGTTTTTTTTATTATGATTATAATAATAATAATATCATCATTCACTCTAAAAATGGTGTGTTGCATGAGAATGGGAGTGTTGCTGTTTATTTATTATTCTGTAGTAACTTGTCAGAATATCATTCCTTCTAAAAATGATGCTACATGAGAATGGAAGTGTTGCTCTTTATTTATTCTACTGTACCACTGTGGAGACAACTTGTACACCATGTGAGGTGTTTGTTTGAACGTGTATGAACTATACAGATGCATTTGTCCCTCTGTTTACATAGTACTCGCAGCTCTGTCCTCTTACTCGTTCTCTCTCTCATTTATTCATTTTTATCTCGCTGCCCTCTCACCCTACATTAAGACTACAATATTTTAAAGTAAATAATGAGTGTACTGTATATACATTTTATCGCTTTAGGGTGCTTTAAATGTAGTAGTATATTATGTGTGGGTGGGGTGGCCAGGCAGGCTACCATACCTCCCACACCTGACTTTTTACAAATAAATACTACTCATCTTTTGCCCGACATTAAGACTACAAATATTTTGAGGTAAATAATGAATGTACTGTGTGTGTACGTATTTTACTTTTTATTCTTTTTTAATGCCTAGTTCTATTGCTAACTTAATATATGTTAGTGTAAACTTGTTACATGGTATTTATACAGTGGAACCTCTGGTCATAAACGTTTCTGAACAAGAACAAATTGGTTCACGATAAAAAAATCTGCCAAATTTTTGCATCTGGTCACCAACACATAATCAGGTGCCGAACAAACAGCCATGCCAATTTTCACATTCCACTCCATTTTTTCAAACGCGCCAATTTTCCCCCACTTCCTGTAATTACGACCATGATAAATTCGGATTAGCAATGTTTTATCAGCAGGTAGTGCCGAAACAGCTTCTCCCAGTGCCAGTACCTTGCTAGGGCTTGCCATATATGATTTTTGGTAAATATTTTTTTCTCTCAGTTGTTTGTTGGGCTATCTCATTGAAACTTGGGAAATGTATGATGGAAAGATGCTTTGTAATGTACACCAAAAATGAAAGAAATCAGACAATAAGTAACAGAGTGCATTGCTCAGCCATTAGATGCCCCTTAAAACTCTTAGGACTCATCCAATGTTAGTTTTCTCTGTTGTTCAAGGTTTTCTCAGTGTTATTTAAGGGTTTTACATTTAGTTTACTATTAAACTGTGCATTCAATGGTATAATTACTTTTGTGCTTAAAAATCTTAAAAAAACAATATTTACATGCAGTTTGTAGGGGTTTGGAACGGATTAATCGTATTTACATGCAATCCAATGGGGAAATTAGGTTCGAGTCATGACCAGAGTTTTGGAATGAATTATGGTCATGACCAGAGGTTCCACTGTATGCATTTATAAGTGGAAAAAATGGCGTTCTGCTTTCCGGCAATGTCTGCTTTATGGTGGTAGCCTGGAACCTAACCTGCCGTATAAGTGGGGCCCTACTGTACTTATACAGAACAATTTCTTTATACAAAGTCAAGAGGTCAAAGATATACCTCTTAAATTTACTTAATTCCTTTCATCATACTAAATTATATAACACTAAACTGAAAATATAAGTTTAATCGCACTAAACAAGTTGATTTAACATTCAGTAATTAAAAATGATGAGACAAAAAAAAAAATATACAGTGCACAAAGAATATACAGTATCTCTTACCCCATTGCCAACATTAATAAGAGCATATGGTATGCCAGTAGGAGTATCAAAGGCTGGCAGAAGTTTCCGAGCAATGTGTAGAGCACGGTCTCGAAACAGCGGATCACCAGTAAGAGAATAGACTGAGAGAAGGCCCCCAACAAACCGAATATTGGTCTCGAACACAGACATTTCTGATCTCTGAAACAATAATTACTATTATAATCACGGGATGTGCTAAACCCACCTGGGGAATGGGAGGCAGTCAGGTTGTCCCTAACAAAGGGGAAGATGTAGTAAACCCTTGATATAATGATCTAATAGAGGGATTGTCCAAGTATCCATTAATTTAGAATGTTAAAAAAAATAATAAAATGTGCTGTAATACTGAACAGTGTACCTACTACAGGAACAATAATTTACTGGCAACAGTGTGTCCAGCATCTCTTTTAGTCCAGTCAAAATTACAGACTACTTTTTTGCCAAAAAAAAAGTTACTGGGAGGCCACAGACGACACTGCATGTAGTGCATGCTCACTTGTATTGCTTACACTGCAGTTGTTGGCGATGATTCTATGATTTTGTGTGATGCATAGCATATTTTTTCAAACAATTAACCCTAGCTATGACTAGGGTTAATAGTTATACAAGTAACTTGGCAACAGCTATGGCTATTGACAAATTGAGTTGCTAGATGAATTAATTAAAGGGCTAGAACAATGTTCCTTTGTCGCAGAACAAGAGCTCATGAATTATTTAATGCATGAAAAAATTACACAGGGTAAGATCAAGGCACATGAAACAACTTTACTTGGATAAAATATTTAAAAAGATAGCTAAGAATGTGTGTCACAGCAGTAGCTCTTCATCTAAGAATACTGTAGCTTCAACTTCACATACCCTGATGTACTCCCTGTAATAGTCAACTATGAAACAGACAGTAATCCTGATAACCCTCAACTTCTAGACCTTTTTAATTAGTTCTACAGTTACAGTAAAATTCTAAAATTTACCACTTTAAGAATGGTAGAACTGCAATATTCTTTGTAAGTACAGTAATAAATAAGCCTGTTTCATTTATGGTAAGGTTTAAGTTTCCAGAAGACCAAGGTGGGTCAGAGGTGTATTGTTGAATTTTTATTGTATGACCTACAGTGGTTTGGCAAAAGCAATAAACTGGTAAAGCTTAGGAACCGAGGGTGCTGGAAAAATCGGTCGTACCTGTATAGTACTGTACACAGTTTAGATATACTGCAATAAACATTGAAAAATAAAAGAATTAGAAGTACAAGTCACCCAGTGGATTCTGCTCATAATTTTAAAAGTCCATTATATCAGGGTCTGTTATAATGAGGGTTTACTTTATCTACAGTTTCTTTGAATCAAGAGCCTTTCAAAAGCATCAAAGCACCCTCCTCAAAAAGTCTGAAATATTAAGTGCTATATTTAATTACTGCATTTAAATAAGCCTAAAAATAAAGCAACATGACATTGAAAAAAATCTATACATTAGAGAATAATGCATCTTAAAATTTTCTAATCAACTGTAAATATATTTAATTATCAACACACTGGAAATTTGCCAGTACTGATGTGAACAATAAAGCTATTGTAGTCAAGCCTGGTCTCAGACCAGGCTGCAGGGGTGTTGACTCCCCAAACCCTCTCCAGGTAAGCAGGCCCCAGTCAAATATATGGAAAAATGCAGAGCCAGTATTGAAACTTACCAACTGATTAAAGTCTAGGTGGTACTGAATCCATGCACGACCTTCATTGAACTCCTCCATTAATCCCATAATGTAGAGGGTGTCAAGTGCATCAACTATTGTAGCTCCCATATCTTGTCTGCCGAAGATTCCTGCAGTGTGACCCCGTTTGCTTACAGGCCGAAGTTCATTTTTCCCCCATGCATAAGTCTTGTAGCCCCGCCAACCGTGAAGCACCATCTAGGGTATAACCAAAAAAAAAAAAAATAAATAAATAAATAATATATATATACACACACACACACACACATATATATACAGTGATACAGTGGTACCTCAGGGTACGAACAGCTCAAAACTCGAACAATTATGTAAGTGTATTTATATAAGCGCTTTTATAAATGTATTTTTTGGGGTCTGAAACGGATTAATCTAATTTACATTATTCCTTATGGGAACAAATTCGTTCGGTATCAGCACTCGGAAAGCCTTCCGGAACGAGTTACAGTGGTCCCTCAATTATCGTCCATAATCCATTCCTGGAAGTGGGACTATTATCGAAATAGACGATTTTCGAATTAATTTTCCCCATAAAAAATAATGTAAATACAATTAATCCGTTCCTGACACGCAGAAGTACTAAAACAAAAAAATTTTTAACATGAAATATAGATGTAGTACATAAACAATACAATGGCACATGATGAATGAAACATTAACAGCATAACACTTACCTTTATTGGCGATTCTTCTTAGTGTATGGAAGACTGGAGGAGGAGAGAGATTGAATTACTGTTTGGAAGGGGAATCCCCTTCGACGAAAATGTCCCTCGTGACCCATGCCTTATTATTAGATCTCCAAAACACACACAATTTACTCTTCATAACATTGTTTTTCTTGAACACTCTGGGATTTTCAGAATGGTACACTAGTAACGGCTTCACTTTGAAATCCCCACTAGCATTAGCACAGAACATGAGCATCAGCCTGTCTTTCATAGGCTTGTGTCCTGGCAGTGCCTTTTCTTCCTGAGTAATGTAGGTCCTCTTTGGCATTTTCTTCCAAAAGAGGCCTGTTTCATCACAATTGAACACTTGTTCAGGTTTCAGTTCTTCAGCCTCTATGTACTCCTTGAATTCCTGCACATACATGTATTTTTCAGCTGCTTTTTGGTCCGAACTGGCAGCCTCATCATGCCTTATCACACTGTGTATGCCAGTATGCTTCTTAAATCTCTCAAACCAGCCTTTGCTGGCCTTAAATTCACTCATATCACCACTAGTTGTAGGCAATTTCTTGACCAAATCGTCATGCAACTGCCTAGCCTTTTCACAAATAAGCGACGTCATAAGACTATCTCCTGCTAATTGTTTCTCGTTTATCCACACCAATAATAACTTCCCAACACCTTCGAGTACTGGTGATTTCATTTTTGTCAGCATATTTACCCCCTTTGCAACAACAGCATCCTTGATTTCCTTTTTCTTGGCTATGATGGAAGATATGGTTGTACAGGATTTGTTATACATCATGGCCAGTTCGCGCACACGTACGCCACTTTCATATTGTTCAATGATGTTTTTCTTAAATTCAATCGTATTTCTCACCTTCTTTACCAAAGGCTTGGCACTAACTTTCTTTGGAGCTATGGTAGCTTATTTAGCACTTGAAAGCACCAAAATGAATGGAATATTATGAAATATTTCGTATGAACACGTGAGGGGACCATCGTTCACTGGTAAACAATGGGACACTGGCTGGGAAGAGAGGCATAGGCGGCTCAGAGCCGTAAGTATGTGTCCAGGACAAAAGACGATTAGCGAGTTAACGGACCATTTGCGAGCCAATGTTTAGACGAAATAACGGGACTATTTCTGAAATGGACAACTTTCAGGCCAGACGATTATTGAGGGACCACTGTAAGTTCAAAGCCCGAGGTACTACTGTTAGTTACTATTTGGTCCTAGGCACATGTCGATTAGACACTAGGCCTGTTGTATGTGCATGCATGTGTATGTGTGTGTGTGTGTGTTAGTTATCATGTGTGTGTGTATGTATGTGTGTATGTACTCACCTATTTACTCACCTATTTGTGGTTGCAGGGGTCGAGTCTTAGCTCCTGGCCCCGCCTCTTCACCAGTTGCTACTGGGCCCTCTCTCTCCCCGCTCCATGAGCTTTATCAAACCTCGTCTTAAAACTGTGTATGGTTCCTGCCTCCACTACGTCATTTTCTAGGCTATTCCACTGCCTTACAACTCTATGACTGAAGAAATACTTCCTAATATCTCTCTGACTCATTTGTGTCTTCAACTTCCAATTGTGGCCTCTTGTTTCTGTGTCCCCTCCCTGGAACATCCTGTCTTTGTCCACCTTGTCTATTCCACGCAGTATTTTATATGTCGTTATCATGTCTCCCCTGACCCTCCTGTCCTCCAGTGTCGTCAGGGGCCGATTTCCCTTAATCTTTCTTCATAGGACATTCCCCTTAGCTCTGGAACTAACCTTGTCGCAAACCTTTGTACTTTCTCTAGTTTCTTGACGTGCTTTATCAAGTGAGGGTTCCAAACAGGTGCTGCATACTCCAGTATGGGCCTGACATACACGGTGTACAGTGTCTTGAACGATTCCTTACTAGGTATCGGAATGCTGTTCTCAGGTTTGCAGGCACCCATATGCTGCAGCAGTTATCTGGTTGATGTGTGCGCTTCCGGAGACATGCTCGGTGTTATACTCACCCCAAGATCTTTCTCCTTGAGTGAGGTTTGCAGTCTTTGGCCACCTAGCCTATACTCGGTCTGTGTCTTCTGTGCCCTTCCCCTATCTTCATGACTTTGCATTGGCAGGATTAAATTCGAGAAGCCATTTGCTGGACCAGGTGTCCAGTCTGTCCAGGTCTCTTTGAAGTCCTGCCTGGTCCTCATCAGATTTATTTCTCCTCATTAACTTCACATCATCTGCAAACAGGGACACTTCTGAGTCTAACACTTCCATCATGTCGTTCACATATACCAAAAATAGCACTGGTCCTAGGACCGACCCCTGTGGGACCCCGCTCGTCACAGGTGCCCACTGTGATACATCATTACGTACCATGACTCGTTGTTGTCTCCCTGTCAGGTATTCTCTGATCCATTGCAGTGCCCTTCCTGTTATATGTGCCTGATGCTCTAGCTTCTGCACTAATCTCTTGTGAGGAACTGTGTCAAAGGCCTTCTTGCAGTCCAAAGAAGTTGCAATCACCCACCCCTCTCTCTTGTGTCTTACTTCTGTTATTTTATCATAAAACTCCAGAAGGTTTGTGACACAGGATTTGCCTTCCATGAATCCGTCTGGTTGGCATTTATCTCCTGTTCGTTCCAGGGGCTCCACCACTCTCCTCCTGATAAACTTCTCCATAATTTGGGATACTATACACGTCAATGACACAGGTCTATAGTTTAGTGCCCCTTTTCTGTCTCCTTTTTAAAATGGGAACTACATTTGCTGTCTTCCATACCTCAGGTAGTTGCCCAGTTTCCAGGGACGTGTTGAAGATTGTGGTTTAAATGGCACGCACAACATATCTGCTCCCTCTCTAAGGACCCCCGGGGAAATGTTGTCCGGTCCCATTGCCCTTTTAGGTATCGATGTCCCCTTGCAGTTCTTCACCTCCTCCTCATCTGTATGTATGTCGTCCAACACTTGTTGGTGTATTCCTTGCTGATGTCCCCATCTGGTCTGTCCCCCAGAGTCCTTCCTATCTCTACTGTAAATACTTCCTTAAATCTCGTGTTGAGCTCCTCACATACCTCTTGATCGTTTCTTGTGAGTTCTCCACCTTCTTTCCTCAGCCTTATCACTGGTCCTTGACTGTTGTCTTCCTCCTAATGTGGCTATACAGCAGTTTCGGGTCAGATTTAACTTTCGATGCTATGTCGTTTTCATACTGTCGCTGGGCCTCCCTCCTTATCTGTGCATACTCATTTCTGGCTCTTCTACTAATCTCCTTGTTTTCCTGGGTCCTATGCCTCCTGTACCTTTTCCATTCTCTGTTGCACTTAGTTTTTGCCTCCCTACACCTTCGGGTAAACCAAGGACTCGTTTTGGTCTTCCTATTATTTCTGTTTCCCTTGGGAACAAAACTTTCCTCTGCCTCCTTGCACTTTGTTGCCACATATTCCATCATCTCGTTTACTGATTTTCCTACCATTTCTCTGTCCCACTGAACCTCCTGCAGGAAGTTTCTCATACCTGTGTAGTCCCCCCTTTTATAGTTTGGCCTGACCCCTTCAGTTCCTGTTACCTTCTCACTTGTAACTCTACTATATAATCAAAAACTCAGAACCACATGATCGCTAGCTCCAAGGGGCCTCTCGTAAGTGATGTCCTCAATGTCTGAACTGCTCAGGGTGAACACAAGATCCAGTCTTGCTGGCCCCATCCTCCCCTCTCTCTCTGGTTGTGTCCCTGACATGTTGATGCATGAGGTTTTCAAGTACCACATCCATCATCTTGGCTCTCCATGTTTCGGGACCCCCATGTGGCTCCAGGTTTTCCCAGTCGATCTCCCTGTGGTTGAAATCGCCCATTACCAGTAACTTTGCTCTGCTCGAGTGAGCTCTTCTTGCCACCTCAGCCAGTGTGTCCACCATCACCCTGTTGTTTTCTTCGTACTCCTCTCTTGGCCTCCTGCAGTTCTGTGGTGGATTATACATCACTCCAATGACTACTTTATGTTCTCCGGACTGAATTGTACCTACAATGTAGTCTCTTTCTCCAATCATGTCCATGCCTTCCATTTCCTCAAATCCCCATCGGTGTTTTATGAGCAGTGCAACCCCTCCTCCCCCTCTACTCCTTCTATCTTTCCTCAGGATCTGATATCCCATTGGGATATCAGAGTTTTGTTTCTGTGACTGCTATGATGTCTGGGGATTTTTCACTGATTCTTTCGTTCCACTCCTCATGTTTATTCGTTATTCCATCAGCGTTTGTGTACCAAACTTTCAGTTTCTTTTCTATCATTGTGGTCATGCAAGAATATTGGGGTTGGGGGAGCGAGAGCCTTGGTGGGGGCCTATATGGGGCTGTGGTTAGGTGGGGTTTGTGATGATTGGGGGGGGGGTCAAATGCCCCTAAGGGACAGC
>NC_069402.1:110078388-110118619 GCF_026875155.1 Cherax quadricarinatus
ACACGGGGCTTGTGTTGTGCCCACCCCCCCGGGGCGGGGCCATCCCCGAGAGAGAGCTGGGAGCCTTGTGTCTTGCTGCTAGGCCGCTGTGTGAGTGAGCGGGAGGCATGTCTGGGCATACTGAAGTGGCAAGGCCTATAGATGGCAGCACCTGAGTGGCGCGAAATATGAACTAAGCTGGCAGACAGCATGGGCTGTCTGTGCAGACAGTACAGGCTGTCTACATACGCTCGGCCACCTACCGCGCGTCGTCCCGACGTGACAATACTGGTGGGTAAAAGAAACTCGGTCTCTCTCTCGTAGGAACAGGGCACAGAACACAAAATAACAACATATATATACATATGAACATGGAAAAAAAACTTCCTACAAGGAGGGAAGAAAAAACATGTGGGGTGTGCTAAATATCGTGGTCATAGGCAGTGAGCGTCGAAGGGCATCACTGCACGCCTTCCTGCATCTGGACAGATACTGCAACACGGGAAACATCGCTGCGGCTGAGCTGTGATGTAACAGGTTATGGTCTCCTCTGGAACGGTGAAGCAGACATCGTAGGAGTCGCTGCAGGTTTCACTCAACCTGGGGCACAACATGCTGGTGCCCTCGAGTGAGGCGTCGACAAACTCGGCAACTGGGCAGGACTTCTGGCAAGCGACTCAGGAGGACACTTCTCGACTGGTACTGTCGCTGGGCTGTCACCGCCGGCGAGCGTGGAGCGAGTTGTGGAGCGAGTCGTGGCAGAGACGACTGGGCGAAACATCTGGGAGTCGTAACATCATACACCAGACTGCAGTGAGAGAGCTAGCAGTCAAAGTGACATCTTTGTGCAGGCTGCTCACTGAAGCTTGTGACACGAGGCTGACACAGTGTGTCATTCTCTCGGCAGTTGGAATTATAGCAGAGGTTAGTCTAAGCGTCCCCAGACTTGTTTCTCTACATATAACTGCACTCTGACGGTCTGGAGGTGAAGTGAAACAAATTTCGATGGGAATCATAGCAGGTACGATTCTGCAGAACAACACAAGCGACGAGCATAAAGGCTTTCTGTACAAGAGGGCTCATACGCTCAGGGCTGAGTAATCAGCTGTCAAACACACTGGTCACACGGGTGACTTAGCACAGTGGTGCTACTCAGGTCTGGCTCAGACCTCACTGGACACACGGAAACTTTAAAAACACACCGCGGTACAACATGGCTTAAACTAGCAAATGATACTTTTCTGTGCATAAAACTGACTAAGACATACTAAAATGTGAGAACACTGACTGAGAGGAATTAATTAACACACGACATATATTTTCTCTCAATCTTCTCGACAATATTAAAATAATTACTGAACACTCGATGGTGACATCATGTGATGTCAGGCGTGATGTCGCGAGGTGACGTCAGCAGCACTGTGACGTCAGCAGACATCTCGAGGTGACGTCAGGCAGACATCGTGACGTCATGAAGTCGGGCAGCATCGTGGGTGACGTCAATGTGATGCGGGCAGCAGACCACAGCATGTGGCCTGGGACATCTGGCAACTCACGTGGCTGGCAGATCCACGTGACATCGCCCACACCCACGTGGCGTTGTGATCTACGTGGTGTCGTGATCTACGTGGCATGCTGATACACGTAGCTTCGAGTGGCCTCGGGCACTCGGATACACAGCTCTGGCAATGAATTCACATGGAAAACAGCAGAAAACACAGCAGAGGGAGTGGGCAGTGGTGAGTGGTGTATGGTAGACGGGTGAGCGTGGAGCGTGGGTGAGTGTATGGCGAGGGAGCATCTGGCGGTCTCTCCTCCTCCCACCCACAAACACAGGGAAACACACTGGACGCAGAAATCACCACAAGACTCACCTCTGGCTTGCTGAAACAGCTGTGCTGAGCTGAACAACAACAGCAGCATACAAGTGACGCTGAACACGTGACTTGAGAAACAGTGTGGGACACTGTAGCGTGGGATGCTGTAGCGTGGGGTCACTTACAATTCTCGGAGAATTTCGGCAAATTTCGGCTGGATCCTGCTTGTACCTGTGTCTGGATGCTCAAACGTGCAGACACGACATCAGGATAACTCGTTGAGAGACGGATGCTTCTTGTGTAGGGTGATGCAGTGAAGATGACTTCATACCTCTTCTTCCTCTCTCCAGGCAAACACAACTGCTGCGAGCACCGCTGGTACCAATATAACGAGCTTGTTTGGTAGGCTGTAGCAAGTGGGTGGTTAATGATAAACTTTTTCGGAGGCTTCTTCGTTTATTGTTAAGTCGTAGGTGGGTTACAGGCTTGTGTGTTTGTGCCCATGGCCCGGGCAGGGCCATCCCATGAGAGAGAGCTGGGAGGCCTTGTGTCTTGCTGCTAGGCCGCTGTGTGAGTGAGTGGGAGGCATGTCTGGGCATACTGAAGTGCAAGGCCTATAGATGGCAGCACTGAGTGGCGCGAAATATGAACTAAGCTGGCAGACAGCATGGGCTGTCTGTGCAGACAGTACAGGCTGTCTACACACTGCCTCAGTACACTGTCTCAGTACACTGTCTCAGTACACTGTCTCAGTACACTGCCTCAGTGCACTTCCTCAGTGCATTGTCTAAGTACACTGCTTCAGTACACTGTCTCAGTACACTTCCTCAGTACACTCTCTCAGTACACTGTCTCAGTACACTGTCTCAGTACACTGCCTCAGTACACTGCCTCAGTGCATTGTCTCAGTGCACTGCCTCAGTACACTGTCTCAGTACACTGCCTCAGTACACTGTCTCAGTACACTGCCTCAGTACACTGCCTCAGTTCCGTGCCTCAGTACACTGTCTCAGTACACTGTCTCAGTACACTGCCTCAGTACACTGCCTGAGTGCATTGTCCCAGTACACTGCCTCACTATACTGTCTCAGTACACTGTCTCGGTATGCTGTCTCAGTACACTGTCTCAGTACACTGTCTCAGTACACTGCCTCAGTTCCCTGCCTCAGTACACTGTCTCAGTACACTGTCTCAGTACACTGCCTCAGTACACTGCCTGAGTGCATTGTCTCAGTACACTGCCTCAGTATACTGTCTCAGTACACTGTCTCGGTATGCTGCCTCAGTACACTGTTTCAGTACACTGTCTCAGTACACTGCCTCAGTACACTGCCTCAGTGCATTGTCTCAGTACACTGCCTTAGTACACTGTCTCAGTACACTGTCTCCGTACACTGCCTCAGTACTTTAATTCAGTACACTGCCTTAATATACTGCTTCAGCACACTGCCTCGATACAATGCTTCAGTACACCGCTTCAGTGCACTGCTTCAGTACACTGCCTCGATACACTGCCTCAGTATACTGCCTCAGTACACTGCCTCAGAACACTGCTTCAGTACACTGCCTCGATACACTGCCTCAGTACACTGCCTCAGTACACTGCGTCAGTACACTGCCTCGATACACTGCCTCAGTACACTGCCTCAGTACACTGCCTCAGTACACTGCTTCAGTACACTGCCTCGATACACTGCTTCAGTACACTGCCTCGATACACTGCCTCAGTACACTGCCTCAGTACACTGCCTCAGTACACTGCCTCAGTACACTGCCTCAGTACACTGCTTCAGTACACTCCTTGCTCTGTTCTCTACTCTGTCAAGTAGTCGCAGATGAGATGGAGAAAGGCAAACCAAGAAAGTGGAGCTTACTTAAGGTGTGAGCGTACTTGTGCCTCGTACAGACTCTTGCAGCCAGATACGAGATACGTCGAAGTGCTGTAAGCTTCCTGGTCAGCTTGTTTGCAAGATTTACAGCGTTCTTCTTCATGGTCAGTTTGGAATCAAATTTCACCCCAAGGATATCAACTTCGTCCCAGGGTACCAACACCCTCCCATTCATACTTACTACTGTACCGGCATTACCATTATAGTGCCTAGAGACCATCATCATTTGTGCTTTCCCAGGTGCATGTTACTTGCTATCGGTTTCCCTAAGCTAATATAGCTCTTAGCTAGTGATTGATGTAGCTTAGAGCAGCTGGCATTTCCTCTCTTGGATAAGTAAATGTCAGAGTACAGTCATCTGCATATGCATGGGATTCTGGGATGAGATGAAGGTCACTGAAGTATACATTCCATAACAATGGCCCAAGCACGCTTCCCTGTGGAACACTTGCCCCGATAGGATGATTTGCTGACTGTTCCTCTGAGAACTACCTTGAAGGTAATCGCTGAGAAGACACTGTAGTGCCTGCAATTCCTAGCGCTTGCAGTTTTGTCAAGAGGCCCTGGTCCCATACTCGGCCGAAAGCACCAGCAATGTCTCTCTCCCTTTATCTTTCCCTCCCTCCCTCCCTCTCTCTCTCTCTCTCTCTCTCTCTCTCTCTCTCTCTCTCTCTCTCTCCCCTCTCTCTTCTCTCTCTTCTCTTCTCTCTCTCTCTCTCTCTCTCTCTCTCTCTCTCTCTCTCTCTCTCTCTCTCTCTTCTCTCTCTCTCTCTCTCTCTCTCTCTCTCTCTCTCTCTCTCTCCCCTCTCTCTCTCTCTCCTCTCTCTCTCTCTCTCTCTTCCTCTCTCCTCTCTCTCTCTCTCTCTCTCTCTCTCTCCTCTTCCTCTTTTTGATGAACACTGAAGGTGGCAGCAGGTATATTTCTATTCCCCTGTATATATTAATATTTCTGGTTCCTATAATATTTCCTTCCTTGTTTAGGAGTCTTGCTCAGTTACCGGGACGCAGGCGCGATTATGGTGGCACGACACAAGGAGGAAATACATACCTCTGCCAGTCCAACAAAGCTGCTTCCTGTGATGGAATTTCCTTGGACCTCCTCCTCTTTTCTGCAACATTGCAAGCTCCTGGTGATGTGCTGATTGCAAAGGGAAACGCCTAGGGCTATCATTGAACACTCCCTGTGGTTATTTTGCATATGCCATATTGGAAAGACAGAATTTATTTTATAGGGGAGGATCGACGCATGAGTTGTACACTCTCCCTACCGAAACTAACCGTGTCACTCCACTGTCAATTACAGAGCTCTCTCTACTAGTAATTCAACTTCTACATACCTCTTTTTCTACTTACGGATCCTGTGGTACTGATAGACACGATCAACCGGATAATCTTAACAGCTTTGCCTCAAATGATATAGTGGAAGTTTTAGCAGTAAAGATCGAGAACCAAAACCTAGTCATTGTGGTAGTCTACAAGCCTCCGGATGCAACGTCCCAGCAATTCCAGGAACAGCTGTTAAAAATTGACCACTGTCTGGAAAATCTTCCAGCTCCTGCCCCCAACATCTTGCTCCTGGGGGATTTCAGCTTGAGGCACCTAAAATGGAGGAATATAGCAAATAATGTTGTTGCAGTGATAACACCAGGAGGCAGCTCTGACGAGAACTCACACACACGAGCTTTTAAATCTCTGCACAAAATTCAACTTAAACCAGCAAATAATAGAGCCTACTAGACTGGAGAATACACTAGACCTCATCTTCACTAACAATGATGATCTGATAAGAAATGTCACCATATCAAAAACAATATACTCAGTTCACAACATAATCGAGGTTCAGACATGTATGCGTGGAGCCCCAGACCGACAAAATGAGCTTAGTCACGAGGGAGCATTCACCAAATTCAACTTCAATCAAGTCCTAACCGATATAAGCTGGGAAGTTATACTAAGCAACACAGACCCCAACTTGTGCCTAGAACAGATTAACTTGGTGGCACTCGATGTATGCTCAAGGCTTATTCCTTTAAGAAAAAGGAGGAGTAGATGTAAAATAGAAAGAGACAGGCGCTCCATTTACAGGCGACGGAATAGAATAACAGATCGGTTAAAAGAGGTCAATATATCTGAAATGCGTAGGGAGTCACTGGTCAGAGAAATAGTAAACATTGAACTAAAGCTAAAGGAATCTTATAGGAGTCATGAATCGCGGGAAGAACTAAAAGCCATAAATGAAATCGAAAGAAACCCAAAGAATTTCTTTTCTTACGCCAAATCAAAGTCGAGAACAATATCCAGTATTGGGCCTCTACTTAAACAAGATGGGTCATACACAGATGACAGCAAGGAAATGAATGAGCTACTCAAGTCCTCATTTGACTCAGTTTTTAGCAAGCCACTAACCAGACTGAGAGTCGAAGATCAAAATGAATTTTTTATGAGAGAGCCACAGAATTTGGTTAACACAAGCCTATCTGATATTATCCTCACACCAAATGACTTCGAACAGGCGATAAGTGACATGCCCATGCACTCTGCCCCAGGGCCAGACTCATGGAACTCCGTGTTCATCAAGAACTGCAAGAAGCCCCTATCACGAGCCTTTTCCATCCTATGGAGAGGGAGCATGGACACAGGGGTCGTCCCACAGTTACTAAAAACAACAGACATAGCCCCACTCCACAAAGGGGGCAATAGCAAAGAACTACAGACCGATAGCACTAACATCCCATATCATGGAAATAAATGGTATCAAATACCGACACAGTGGAAATATAAACACATATGCAGTATAATGTGATCCTTTATTGACAACGTTTCACCCACACAGTGGGCTTTTTCAAGTCACACACAGATCTACCTGAGGTGGAAGGTACGGGAGTATTTATTAAGGGTGGCCCGGTGGCCTGGAAGGGTGGCCCGGTGGCCTGGAAGGGTGGCCCGGTGGCCTGGTGGCTAAAGCTCCCGCTTCACACACGGAGGGCCCGGGTTCGATTCCCGGCGGGTGGAAACATTCGACATGTTTCCTTACACCTGTTGTCCTGTTCACCTAGCAGCAAATAGGTACCTGGGTGTTAGTCGACTGGTGTGGGTCGCATCCTGGGGGACAAGATTAAGGACCCCAATGGAAATAAGTTAGACAGTCCTCGATGATGCACTGACTTTCTTGGGTTATCCTGGGTGGCTAACCCTCCGGGGTTAAAAATCCGAACGAAATCTTATCTTATCTTATAGTCATGTTCAGAATGTTGAGGTCAGGTGGAGAATGCTGCATCTGATGATCTACCGGGTGGAGTTATAGAGTCTTGGGTAGCTTGGCAGGGGTATTGGACAAGTTGTGAGTAGACCTTTTGCAGTGTTCTATGTTCTTATGTGGGATAGCGATGAAGAAGTTTCTTGGCGAGTGGTTCAGCTATGTTATAGAAGCCGTTGTTCTGGTTGAAATTGTTGGTTATAGAGATAAGCGATGATTCGAGGATTCTTCGGTATTGAGTGTTGTCTTCTGTGGCGATAAGTCTTGAGTTTCTGTAGTTAATTAAATGGTTGTGTGAATTGCGATGTTGTACACAGGCATTCCTTGTATCGTCAGTCCTGCTTGCATATTGGTGTTCTGAAATACGTGTTTGGAGGTCTCTTGATGTTTCGCCCACATATAATTTGTTGCAGTCATTACAAGGGATTATGTATACCCCTGCAGAGGATGGAGGCTTGTCCTGTCTACTACTGGTGATGTCCTTGATGGTCGTGGTTGTGGAGGTAGATACTTGGAATGATGTATTGGAAAAGATGTTGGAAACATGTTTGGCAATGGAGTTGGTGGGGAGGACTATGTATCTCGTCTCGGCTGAACCACTCGCCAAGAAACTTCTTCATCGCTATCCCACATAAGAACATAGAACACTGGAAAAGGTCTACTCACAACTTGTCCAATACCCCTGCCAAGCTACCCAAGACTCTATAACTCCACCCGGTAGATCATCAGATGCAGCATTCTCCACCTGACCTCAACATTCCGAACATGACTATAAATACTCCCGTACCTTCCACCCCAGGTAGATCTGTGTGTGACTTGAAAAAGCCCACTGTGTGGGTGAAACGTTGTCAATAAAGGATCACATTATACTGCATATGTGTTTATAATCCCATATCATAAAAATCTTTGAAAGGGTCCTAAGAAGCAAGATCGCCACCCATCTAGATACCCATCAATTACACAACCCAGGGCAACATGGGTTTAGAGCAGGTCGCTCCTGTCTGTCTCAACTACTGGATCACTACGACAAGGTCCTAGATGCACTAGAAGACAAAAAGAATGCAGATGTAATATATACAGACTTTGCAAAAGCCTTCGACAAGTGTGACCATGGCGTAACAGCGCACAAAATGCGTGCTAAAGGAATAACAGGAAAATTTGGTAGATGGATCTATAATTTCCTCACAAACAGAACACAAAGAGTGAAAAGCTCTGTTCCACAAGGCACAGTAAATCGCTCCATCTTGTTTTCTCAACCTCATATCGACATAGACAAGGATGTCAGCCACACACCGTGGTCTTCCTTTGCAGATGACAAACCCGAAATGGGATGAACCCGGGTCTTCCATTGCAGACACTGCAAGGCTCCGGGGAGATCAACCAAATCTTTCAATGGCTGCAGAAAACAATATGAAGTTCAACGATGAGAAATTTCAATTACTCCGATATGGTAAACATGAGGAAATTAAAACTTCATCAGAGTACAAAACAAATTCCGGCCACAAAATAGAGCGAAAAACCAACGTCAAAGACCTGGGAGTGATCATGTCGGAGGATCTCACCTTCAAGGACCATAACATTGTATCAATCGCTTCTGCTAGAAAAATGACAGGATGGATAATGAGAACCTTCAAAACTAGGGATGCCAAGCCCATGATGACACTCTTCAGGTCACTTGTCCTATCTAGGCTGGAATATTGCTGCACACTAACAGCACCTTTCAAGGCAGGTGAAATTGCTGACCTAGAAAATGTACAGAGAACCTTCACGGCGCGCATAACGGAGATAAAACACCTCAATTACTGGGAGCGCTTGAAGTTCCTGAACCTGTACTCCCTGGAACGTAGGCGGAAAAGATACATGATTATATACGCCTGGAAAATCCTAGAGGGACTAATACGGAACTTGCACACGAAAATCACTCACAACGAAAGCAAAAGACTCGGCAGACGATGCAACATCCCCCCAATGAAAAGCAGGGGTGTCACTAGCACGTTAAGAGACAATGCAATAAGTGTCAGGGGCCCAAGATTGTTCAACTGCCTCCCAGCATACATAAGGGGGATTGCCAATAGACCCCTGGCTGTCTTCAAGCAGGCACTGGACAAGCACCTTAAGTCGGTACCTGACCAGCCGGGCTGTGGCTCGTAAGTTGGACTGCGTGCAGCCAGCAGTAAGAGCCTGGTTGATCAGGCTCTGATCCACCGGGAGGGGCGTTGACCCCCGGAACTCTCTCCAGGTAAACTCCAGGTAAACACCAGGAGACCACCAGTGGCCACTAGTTTGGTTGACTAATTGAGTTTAAAGCTATCGGCTACACGAAGGTCATTAAGGCTACATGCAACCTGTTCACCACTAGTGAAGAATACGTTAATCAATAAAGTAAGGATTAAACTCAGTGTATAAACACTGGCGCATACATCTCTCGGTATACATATTCTTGGCCCGTGGATGGGGAGGGACATGGAGGGGAGAGGTGGTAGGGGGAAGGAGGGAGTAAGGGAGGGGTGCATGGGGAGGGACATGGATGGGAGAGGTGGTAGGGGGAAGGAGAGAGTAAGGGAGGGGTGCATGGGGGGAGGGACATGGATTGGAGAGGTGGTAGGGGGAAGGAGGGAGTAAGGGAGGGGTGCATGGGGGGAGGGACATGGATGGGAGAGGTGGTAGGGGGAAGGAGAGAGTAAGGGAGGGGTGCATGGGGGGAGGGACATGGATTGGAGAGGTGGTAGGGGGAAGGAGGGTGTAAGGGAGGGGTGCATGGGGGGAGGGACATAGGTTGGGAGTGGTTGGTAGGGAGAAGGAGGGAGTAAGGGAGGGGTGCATGGGGGGAGGGACATGGTTGGGAGAGGTGTGGGGGAGGAGGGAGTAAGGGAGGGCTGCATTTTCTTTTGGGGGCATGGGGGGAGGGACTGGATGGGAGAGGTGGTAGGGGGGAGAAGGGAGGAGAGAGTAAGGGAGGGGTGTGCATGGGGGGTGGGACTTGGATGGGAGAGGTGGATAGGGGGATGGAGGGTGTAAAGAGAGGGGGTGCATAGGGGGAGGGACTTGGATGGGAGAGGTGGGGTAGGGCGGAAGAGGGAGTAAGGGAGGGGGGGCATGGGGGAGGGACTTGGATGGGAGAGGTGGTAGGGGGGTGAAGGTGGGAAGTAAGGGAGGGTGCATGGGGGGAGGGACCTGGATGGGAGATGTGGATAGGGGGAAGGAGGGGTGTAAGGGGGGAGGGGTGAATGGGAGGGCATGGATGGGGAGACGAGGTGGTAGGGGAAGGAGGGAGTAAGGGAGGGGTACATGGGGAGGGGTGATGGGGGGAGGGGTGATGGCCCGGTAGAGGGTGGGGGGAGGGATGACCAAGGCAAAATATTAGTTCTCCAGAAATCACCCTAAATAATTTAATGGTTTTTGTTGCTGCAGGGAAGGTAAGGGTTGGAGAGGACTTGGCACCTAACAGTGCCTCCTCACAGTGCCTCTCCACACCAACAGGGTGGGAGTGGGGGGGTGGAGGGGAGGCACAGTGGTTTATGGATGACTGCAACATGACCGGGCTGCTGTTACACCAAGGTATACTTGTGTAGGAAGGTCCACATACGGACACTCAAATCTAATGCTGTTCTCACTGTGTTAAATTTGACCATGTGTATGAAGTGACGTGTAATGTCTTGATGCACTGCATCAACACTGTCCCCCCTGAAACAAACACTGTACCCCTGCAACAACCATGTCCACCTGCAACTAACAACTGTCCCCCTGCAACAAATCTGTCCCTTGACAACAACATCTGTTTCCCCAGGACTATATAAAATATGTACCCATGCAAACTACACTGCCCCTGCAACAACTCGATCCACCTGCACACAACACTGTCCACCTGCTTCAACAATGTCCCACCTTTTTAGCAATCACTCTGCACCCTGTAACATCTTGTACCACACATGCAACAACACTGTCCCCCTGCAAACCTAACACTGTCCCCTGCAAACAACCACTGTCCCCTGCAACAAACATTGTCCCCCTGCAACAACACTGTCCACCTGGCACAACATCTGTCACCCTGGAAACATACAAGGTCACCCTGCTATAAAACAACTGTCCCCAGTGCAACAACACTGTCAACACACTGAACAACACTGTCAAACCGCTACAACACTGTCACAATGCATCAACACTGTACCCCCCTGCAACAACAATGTCCCCCTGCAACTAACACTTCCACTGCAACAATCACTGTCCCACTGCAACAACACTGTCCACCCTGCAACAAATCTGTCCCCCCCTGCAAAAATACTCTGACACCCTGACAACAAACACTGCCACTGTTTTTTTACTAACATAACTGTCCCCTGCAGGCAACACCTGTACCATGGCAACATTACAACTGCCCCCTGAAAACAACACTGACCCCCTGCTACAACACATGTTCCCCTACAAAAACACTGTCCCCTGCCACAACACTGTCCCCTGCAACAACACTGCCCCACTGCTTCAAAGCACTGTCACCCCGCCAACATCAATGTACACTGCAACAAACACTGCCCCCTGCAAAATAACTGTCCCACCTGGCAACAACACTGTCCCCCCTTATAAAACAAAAATGTACACCCTGCAACTACAATGGCCCCCCTGCTAAAAAACACTATCCCCCTGCAACAACACTGGTCCCCCCTTCAAACAACACTGTTCCCCTGCAACATTCACTGTCACCTGGAACAAAACTGTTCCCCCTTGCAACTGCACCTCGTCCCCTGCAAACAACACAGGCCCCCTGCAACAACACTGTACCCCCGGCGCATCTCTGTACCCCCTGCAACAACACTGTCCCCCCTGCAACCTAAACACTGTCCCCCTGCAACAAACACTGTCCCCCTGCAACAAACCTAGGTTCCCCAACTGCAAACAACACTGTCCCACTGCAACAACACTGTCACACTGCAACTTAACTGTCCCCCTGCAACACAAACAATGTCCCCATGCAAACAAACACATGACCAATCTCTTACAGCAATGTCCCCCTGCCAATACTATCTGTCACACGGGAACAATCATTGTCCCCTGGAACCTACACTGTCACCCCTGCAACATCACTGCCCCCTGCAACAACACTGTACCCTGCTACAAAACACTGTCCCAGCAACAAAACACTGTCCCCCCTGCAACTACACGGTCAACTGACAACAAAACTGTACCACTGCAACAACACTTGACCCCTGCTAAAAACACTGTCCCCCTGTGCAACATCTACACTGTCCCACTGCAAACAACTCTGTCACCCTGCACTACAAACACTGTCCCCTGCAACAACACTGTCCCCCTGAAACAACACTGATCCCCCTGCAACATCACAGTTCCCCCTGCTACAGCTCTGATCCCTGGAACAACACTGGCCCCCCCTGCAAACAACACTGTCCCCCTGCACATACACATGTCACCCTGAACAATACTGTCCCCCCTGCAACAACACTGTCCCCCTGAAACAACACTGTCCCCGCATGCAACTACACACTGGACCACTGCCAACAATATGTCCACATTGCCAAAAACTGTCACCCCTGGATCAAAACTGATACTCCATGAAACAACACTGTCACCATGCAACAACACTGTCTCCAATGACAAACAACAATGTCCCCCTGCAACAACACTGTCCCCCCTCAACAAACACTGTCCCCTGCAAACAACTAATGTCCCCCTGGAACAACACTGTCCCCCCTGCGCAAAAACTGCTGCCCCCCTGCAAAAACAATGTCGCTGACATACAAAACCACTGTCCCCTGCTTCAACACTGTCACCCATGACAACAACACTGTCACATGCAACAACACTGTCACCTGCAAACTACACTGTCCCCTGCAACAACACTGTCCACTGCAAAAACACTGCCCCTGCAACTACACTGCACCTGAACAACAATGCCTCCATGGCTGAAAAAATGTTGAACCCTGCAACAACACTGTCCCCCCTACAAACAACCACTGTCACCAATACAACAAACAAGTTTACCCTGCAAAATCACTGTCCCACTGCAAAACACACTGCCTCCTGCAACAAAACTGTACCCCATGACAAACTAACACTTGTCCACACTGCAACAAACTGTACACACTGCAACTACACTGCAAACTGCAACAACACTGCCCCCTGCAATCACAATGTCCCTTCTGCTAACAACACTGTCACAACCTGAAACATCCAAATGTCACCATGCATAAACACGGTCCCCCTGAAACCATCACTGTCCCCTGCAAAACACTGGCCCCTGCATACAAACACTGTCCCCCTCAATCAACCACTGTCCCCCTGTCTTACAACACTGTCCGAACATGCAATCTAAACTGTCCCCCTGCAACAACACTGCCCACTGAAACAAAACTGTCACCATCCCAACAACACTGTAACACTTGCAAACTAGCAATGTCCCCTGCCTAACAACACTGTCCCACCTGCAACATCATGTCCCAACTGCAACTACACTGTCCCCCTGAATACAACACTGAGCCACTGCAATCTACCACTGTCCCCATGGTCAACACTGTCTCCCCCTGCAACTAAGGACCCCTGCAAACAAACAACTGTCCCCCTGCACCAAACACTGTCCACCACCTGAACTTACAACTCGTCCCCCTTCACAACACTGCCCCTGAACCTAACTGTGCCACCCTGCACACAACACTGTCACACATGAAACATACAAATGCTTACACTACAACAACACGGTACCCCCTGACATCCACAATGTCAAACTGCAACAACAATGTCCCCGGTCAACAAAACTGTCACACCTTGCAAACATAACACTGTCCACCATGAATCATCAACTGTACCCACTGCAACACTCTGTCCCCCTGGCAACAACAATGTCCCCCTGGAAAACACTGGCCCCTGGAACTACCTGTCCCCCTTGCAACAAACAAATGATAAACTGCAACTAAAAAATGTCACCCTGCATCAACACTGTCCCCATGCACACAAAACTGTCCCCATTCTAACTAACACTGTCCACCTGCAACAACTCCGTAACCCATGCTACAACCACTGTCCCCCGGCAACGACATGTCCACCATGCAACATCACTGTCCCCCATGCAAACACACTGTCACCCATGCAACAACACTGTCCCCCCTTGCACTAAAAACACTGTCCCACATGCTCTAACACTGTTCCCCTGCAACAAACACTGACCCCTGCAACAAACTGTCCCATGCAACAACAATGCCTCACTGCAACAATCTGTACCCTGCAACAACCACTGTCCCTCACTACAACCAACTCTGTCATCCCTAAAACAACATGTACCCCTGCAACACACCACTATCCCCCTGCAACATTACCCTTGCTACTGCTAACAAAAAATGTCCCCTGAACAACACTGTCACCACCTCAACAACAACTGTCCCACCATGCCCAAAAACACTGCCCACTTGCAACTACACTGAACCCTGCTAACAACAATGTCCATGCTGATACAACAATGTCCCCCATGCAACAAAATGTCCCCATGCAACAAACAATGTACACCTGTAAACAAACTCCTGTCCACATTGCAAACAATAACAAGGCCCACTGCAACACCATCTGTCCCCCCTTCAACAATCAATCGTCCACCTGCAACAACACTGTCCCACCTGCAACATCACTGCCCCCCTGCATCAACATTGCCACCTGCATACTATCAATGCTCCCCCTGCTACTAACAATGTCCCCTGAAACTACACTGTCCCCCTGCAACAAACAATGTCACACTGCAAACAACACTGTCCCCCCTGCAACAAACACTGTCCCCCTGCAACACACTGTACCCCTGCAACAAAACTGTCCCCCTGGAACAACACTTGTCCCCCATGCTACATACTCTGTCCAAATTTGCCATGCATCAACACTGTCCAACATTGCATAAAACACTTGTCACCACTGCTACAACACTGTCCCCTACAACAACACTGTCCAACCCTGCAACCACACTGTACCCTCTGCAACATCAATGTCCCCACTGCAACAAACACTGTCACACTGCAAAACTACACTGTCCCACCTGCAACAACACGTCCCACCTGCAAACAACACTGTCCCCCCCTGCAACAACCACTGTATTAAAGGCTTGTTTGGTAGGCTGTAGAGCGCGGTAGTTAATTGATTACTTTTCGGAGGATTTCTTTGTTTATTGTTAAGTAGTCGGTGGGTTTATGGGATACACAGGGCTTGCTGTGTTTGTGCCTTGGCCGGCGGGCATGCCCGCGAGAGAGAGATTAGAGTACTTGTTGTGTTGAATGACAGGCCGCTGTGTGTGTGAGAGCGAGGCAAGTCTGAGGCATACTGAAGTGGCAAGGGCCTATAGGTGAAGCACTTCGAGGGCGCGAAATATGAACTAAGCTGGCAGGACTGCAGGGCTGTCTGTGCAGACAGTACAGCTGTCTACTTACGCTCGGCCACCTTACGCGCGTCGTCCCGACGCCCGTCAATTCTGGTAGTTATACAGATAAACTCGGTTCTATATCTCGTTGGTACAGGGAACCGAAAACACAAAATAAAAACATATATATCATATGACATGGAAAAAAATCTTCTTCAGGGAGGGAGAAATAAAAAATGGGGCCGTGTGTAAACATCGTGGTATTAGGCAGTAGAGCGTCGATGGGCATCACTGCTCGATTCCTGCAGTCTGGCAGATACTGCAAAACAAGGGAGTCATCGCTGCGGCTGAGCTGTGACGTACAGGGTTACGGTCTCCCTGGAACGGTGTTTATGGAGCAGACAGCGTAGGGAGTCGGCTGCAGGTTTTCACTCAACCTGGGGCACGACCTGCTGGTGCCATCGAGTGAGGCCGTCGACCCAAACTCGGCCAATGGGCAGGACTTATGACAAGCGAATCAGGAGGACACTTCTCGAATGGTTCTGTCGCTGGGGCTGTCACTGGCCGGCGATCGTGGAGCGAGTTGTGGAGCGAGATCGGGCAGAGAGGAATGGGGAAACTATATGGGTGTCGTAACATCATACACCTGTCTGCAGTGATGAGAGGCTAGCAGTCATAAGTGAAATCATCTTTGGTGCAGGCTGCTCACTGAGCTGGTGACACGAGGCTGACACAGGCCTCTGACACAGGGCTGGCTGCGCGCTTGAGAGGTATCATTCGCTTCGACTGTGGAGTATAGCAGAGGTTTGCCTAAGCGTCCCCAGAATTGTTTTCTATAATTATTTCTGCCACTCTGAAGGTCTGGAGGTGAAGTGACAACAAATCTCAGTTGCGGAATAGTAGCAGGTACGATTCTGCGTAAAACAACACGAGGAGCGGACTTCTCCGACGAGCATAAAAGCTTTTTGTACTTGGGGGCTCTACGCTCAGGGCTGAGAAATCAGCTGTCAAAACACACTGGTCACGGGTGACTTAGTGGTACAACTCAAGGGTCTGACCACAGACCTCACTGGCACACGGAACTTTAAAAAACCACACCGCTGTACATACGGTACAACATGGCTTAACTAGCAAATGATGCTTTTCTGCGCATAAAACTGACTAAGACATACTAAAATGTGAGAACACTGAATGAGGGGAAATTTTAATTAACACACGACATATATTTTCTCCAATCTTCTCGACAATAATGAAATAATTACTAGAACACTCGATGTGACATCATGTGATGTGCAGCGTGATGTCGCAAGGTGACGTCAGCAGCACTGTGACGTCAGCAAAACAGTGAGGTGAGTCAGGCAGACATCGAGGGTGACGTCAGCAGACATCGTGAGGTGACGTCAGCAGACATCTCGAGGTGACGTCAGGCAGACATCGTGACGTCATGAAGTGGGGGCAGCATCGTGGGTGGCGTGATGTGATTGCGGGCAGCAGACCACAGCAGAGGCCTGGGACTCGGGTAACTCACGTGGCTTTGTAGGTCTACATGAATCGCCCACACCCACGTGACGTCGTAATCCACGAGTTTCGAGTGGCCTCGGGCACCGGATACACAGCATGGCAATGAATTTCACACGAAAAACAGCAGAAAACACAGCAAGGGAGTGGGCAGTGGTGAGTGGTGTATGGTAGACGGGTGAGCGTGAGGAGGGCGAGCATGGGCAAGGTGAGGAACAGCCACTTCCTCTCCTCTCCTCCCTCCCCCCCCCACAAACACGTGGAGAAGCTCACAGGGACGCAGAAAATCACCCAAAATCCCTCTGGCTTGCTGAAACACGGTGCTGAGCTGAACAACAACAGCAACTTACAAGTGACGCTAAAAACACGTGACTTGAGAAACAGCGTGGGACACTGTAGCGTGAGACGCGGGGGACGCCCACTCACAATTCTCGAGAAATTCGGCAAATTTCGGCTGGATCCTGCTTGTACCTGTGTCTGATGCTCAAACTGGCAGACACGACATCAGGATAACTCGTTGAGAGACGGATGCTTCTTATGTAGGGTTGAAGTGAAGGTGACTTCATACCTCTCCTTCCTTCTCCAGGGTTTAAACAAACGCTGCGACCACCGCTGGACCAATATAAAGGGCTTGTTTGGTAGCTGTAGAGCGGGTAGTTAAATGATATACTTCTTCGGAGCTTCTTAGTTTATTGTTAAGTAGTGGTGGGTTACCAGGTTGTGTGTTTGTGCCCATGGCCCGGGCAGGGCCATGCCCCCGAGAGAGAGATGAGAGTACTTGTGTGTTGAAGCCAGGCCGCTGTGTGAGTGAGAGCGAGGCAAGTCTGGGCATACTGAAGTGGCAAAGGGCCCATAGGTGGCAGCACTTGAGTGGCGCGAAATATGAACTAAGCTGGCAGACAGCATGGGCTGTCTGTGCAGACAGTACAGGCTGTCTACAACTGTCCCCCTGGAACAACACTGTCCCCCTGGAAAAACACTGTCCCACCTTGCAACACTGCCTCCCTGCAACACACTGTCCTGGGCATACAAACAACTGTCCCCCTTGCAACAACATGTCCCCTGTCAACAACACTGTCCCTGCATCAACCACTGTCCCCCTGCCAAAACACACTGCCACTGCAAGACACTGTCCCCCTGCCAACAACACTGTCCCCCTGAAACAAAAACCCTGTCCTGCCAACAACTATGCCCCCTGCAACAACACTCGCCCCCCTGCAACAACACTGTCCCCTTCAACAACACTGTCCCCTGCAAACAACACTGTCCCTGCAACAACACAGCCCCCCTGCAACAACACGGGCCCCCCTGAAACAACCTGTCCCCCCTGCAACAACACACCCACCCTGCAACAACACAGCCACCCTGCAACAAACACTGCCCCGCAATCAACACTGCCCCCCTGCAAAAAACACAGCCACCCTGCATCAACACTGCCCCCTGAAACAACACGCCCCTGCAACAACACTGCCCCCCTGCAACAAAAACGCCACCCTGCAACAACACTGCCCCCTGCAACAACACTGCCCCCCTGCAACAACACTGCCCCCGCAACAACACTGCCCTGCACAACACTGCCCCCCCTGCAACAACACAGCCCCCCTGCAACAACAAGCACCCTGCATACAACACTGCCCCCCTGCAACAACAGTGCCCCCTGCAACCAACACTGTCCCCCCTGCAACAACACTGCCCCTGCAACAACACTGCCCCCTGCAACAACACTGTCCCCCTGCAACAACACACCCACCCTGCAAAAAACACTGCCCCCCTGCAACAACACAGCCACCCTGCAACAACACAGCACCCTGCAACAACACTCCCCCCCCTGCAACACACAGTCACCCTGCAAACAACACAGCCACCCTGCAACAACACTGTCCCCCCTGCAACAACACACCCACCCTGCAACACACTGTCCCCTGCAACATCACAGCCCCCCTGCAACAACCCCAGCCACCCTGCAACAACACGCCACCCTGCAACAACACTGTCCCCCTGCAACAAACACAGCACCCTGCAACAACACAGCCACCCTGCAACAACACTGCCCCCCTGCAACAACAGTCACCCTGCAACAACACTGCCCCCTGCAACAACACAGTCACCCTGCAACAACACAGTCACCCTGCAACAACACAGTCACCCTGCAACAACACAGTCATCCTGCAACAACAGTGCCCCCCTGCAACAACATGACCACCCTGCAACAACACGACCACCCTGCAACAACACTACCACCCTGCAACAACAGTCACCCTGCAACAACAGTCACCCTGCAACAACACAGCCACCCTGCAACAACACAACCGCCCTGCAATAACAACACAGCCATCCTGCAACACAAACACAGTGCAACGACACAGTGTCCCTGCAACAACACAGCCACCCTGCAACAACACAGCCACCCTGCAAAAACACAGCCACCCTGCAACTGCACAGCCATCCTGCAACAACACAGGCACCCTGCAACGACACAGCCATCCTGCAATAACAACACAGCCACCCTGCAACAACACAACCACCGTGCAATAACACAGCCACCCTGCAACTAAACAGCCATCCAATCAACAACATATCCATCGTGCAGCAACAACACAGCCACCAAAGAGCAACAACACTCCCCCCTGCAACAACACGACCACCCTGCAACAACACAGTCACCCTGCAATGACACAGTCGCCCTGTAACAACACGACCACCATGCAACAACACAGCCACCATGCAACAACACAGCCACCATGCAACAACACAGCCACCATGCAACAACACAGCCACCATGCAACAACACAGCCACACTACAACAACACAGCCACCCTGCAACAACACAACCACCCTGCAATAACAACACAGCCATCCTGCAATAGCACAAACACCGTGCAATAACACAGTCGCCCTGCAACAACACAGCCACCCTGCAACAACACATCCACCCTGCAACAACACAGCCAACTGCAAAAACACAGCCACCCTGCAACTGCACAGCCAACCTGCAACAACACAGGCACCCAATGATACAACCACCCTGCAATAACAACACAGCCACCCTGCAACAACACAGCCACCCTGCAACAACACAGCCAACTGCAAAAACACAGCCACCCTGCAACTGCACAGCCACCCTGCAATAACAACACAGCCACCCTGCAACAACACAGGCACCCTGCAACGACACAGCCACCCTGCAATAACAACACAGCCACCCTGCAACAACATAGCCACCGTGCAACAACACAGCCATCGTGCAATAATACAGCCATCGTGCAACAACAATACAGGCAACATGCAGCCACAACACAGCCATCACGCAGCTACAACACAGCCATCATGCTGCAACAACACAGCAATCGTGCAACAACACAGTCAACTTGTTTCCTGGTATACGCATCATAAGCAAATTTATAATTATTGAAAGGATGTTACTCAGGTTAAGACTGTCTTAAAGAAGTGTTCAAAATTGAGAGTGTGCGTGCTAAATTATTTGTGAGTGCGTGCTAACTGATTTGTGAGTGTGAGGATCTATTCATAGCTTCTGGTCTGCCCTTAACCGACAATGGACCCACATTACTGATTCTAGGACCATTCATCCAACAATACAGTGAGAATTTCCTTAAAAAGGCACCAGACCCGCCACCAACTGGACTGAGAAATGCTGGCAGCGGGCACCAGTTTTGACCACCGTCAACATTCTCCAGTTCAGCTTGTTAGCTTGTGAAGGGTCTGATGAAGGGTCTCGTTGAACTTTCCACAGTCAGCATTCAATGTTAGTTACTCGCTTTTGTCTATGAATATTATGGCTTATTTACGTTGGAGTGTCACTCTGCGAGCTGTTAGAGTTTTGGAATTCGTAGAGATATTTTGGATAATAAATAGCTAAAGGTATATAAAGCAACTTTATTCTGAAGAGTTGTTTCCCAAGGCCCGGTACTCGCCCCATTTATCTACCTCTTTTTTCATTTCTGACAGACAAGGACATAAATCACAGCACTGTATCATCCTTTGGTAAAGATACTTGAATTTGTATGAAAGTGGCGTTCACACATGACACAGTGAGCCTCCATATAAACCAAGTCTTCCATTGGACAGCAATATGATGTTCAGTGAGGACAAATTTCAGTTACTGCGTCATGGAAGAATGGAGGAAATGAAAACAAGATCGGAGTACAAGACAGACTTGATAAAACGTTAGTCAAATGTTAGGGACCTAGGAGTTATAATGTCAGATGAGCAGATGATCTCACATTCAAGGAGCACAACAATGTTATTATTGCAACTTTAAGAAAAAAATGATAGGTTAGATAAATAGAACCTTCAAAACAAATGATGCCAAGCCCATGATGACACTCTTAAGGACACTCATTCTCTCTAGACTGAAATATTGTTGTGTATTAACGGCTTCCTTCAAGGCAGGTGAAATTGCAGAGCTGGAAAATGTATAGAGAACCTTTATAGCTAGCATAAACTCAGTCAAGCACCTAAATTACTGGAAGCACTTGAAATTCCTAGAACTGCACTCCTTAGAACGTAACTGAGAAAGTTACATCATAATCTACACCTGGAAGATACTGGAGGAATTCGTCCCAAACCTGCACACTGAAAATACTTTTTATGAACACAGAGGCTTGGCAGGTGGTGTAGGATACCGCCTGTGAAAAACAGGGGAGCGATGAGTACACTGAGAAAGAACTCAATATGTGTTAAGGGACCACGGTTCTTCAACATCCTTCCTTCATCCATGAGGGGGATTATCAACAAATCCCTGGCTGTCTTCAAGAGGGAACTCGACAGATTCCTCTAAAGCAATTCCTGATGAGCAGGGTTGAGGTGCATACTTTGGATTGCGAACTGCGGGCAATAACAACTTGATCGATCAGGTCAGTATCCAATGTTGGGGTTAGATATAAGAAGTGATGATAGCAAGGAAACAACTGTTGAACTGTTATAGAGGCGTTGTAGTGATAATTGTGGCGAGCCCAGCCTATACGTCTGCCGGTCCATGGCTTCGTCGTGTGAGAGACCTCTCAGGCATGGCCTACATGCGATGGTGTCCCATGACTTAAAACTTGGCCAGGGAGCCTTCCTGTAATTGGAACTGTAGCAATATATACTACACAAGTATTAGACTGTTGACACCAAGAGGCCTGGTCTGGGACTGAGGTGGGGTCCCAGAGTGTAGTTGACTCATCCTGACTCAGTAAGTGAGGTTGTCTCTTGCCATTAATGTAAGTGCTCTATTTTTCACTCTTTTCACAGAGTTACGATATGGCACTTCTATGTGAAGGCTAGCATAGTCCTGGCGCTCTTCTCAACCCACGTAGCTAGACTTTTGACTTGCCTGTAGTAAGTTTTACTTAGTAAAGTGACTCTTCTGTATCCCAGAATGATGTGAGCGGTAAGGGGGGAAGAGCACTGAAAAGTACAGGACACACTTTTAAAGTCGTGGAAAAAATGTGCTTAAAAACGTATATGGTGGAAGAAAGGGAAGAAAGGTATAAAAGGGAGGGGCAGGAGAGAGAAAAGGGAAGATGGGGTAAGAAAACAGGATAGTGAAAGAGGAAAGGAGGGTAAGTGGAAGGTAAGAATTGGTGTGATTTTTTTGGAGAGGTAATTGACAGGTGGTGGAGATCAATGTGGCCAGGCAGGCACGCAAACACCTGTATTAATAACCATGAGACACTCTGACCAATCACGAACTCAAGGAGATTAAACATGTATAGTAGAACCATAAAAATGTACTCCCCCCCTATTGTCTCTCTCTTATACACACATGGAGCAGGAAGAGTAGACCTAGTAGCGACCAGCGAAGAGGCGGGGCTAAGAACTGTGAATCGACCCCTGTAACCACAAATAGGTGAGTACACACATACACAACATAAACGTAAGACTAACGTTAATAGCCACCTGTTAACAAAAACTTTCGTGCCAGGATATAATATTTTCAGTAAATATATATTTACGTGAAGCGCTAAACCCTTATTAGGCAGGTTGATGCACGATCACAGAAAGGTATCCCTGTATATCATAACCCCAGTCCTCTGTACCTCAGTACACACGAAAGGTGTAGTGCAGAGTGCGTTGTAAGTTGACAATGCAGTTAAATATTAGCGTTGAATATTTCAAGTGAAAAGGAAGAGTTATTCACAAGTTATCACATGGGAACTAATACTCCAATTTCCTTAAAAATTAACAAATTATGACGTACACAGCCCAGCACACATTCAAAGTCTCCATCATGAAAGACCAGCTTTAAAAAACTGAAGCCAAACTGAAGAGGCATTCTGCAGTTATCTCACATACATCAATATCCCATAATATACTAGCACTAAGTTTGAAGCCGACCAGAAGGTGCATTATCAAGTTATTGGGTTAAAGGTTTGGAGCCACTCAGATGCAACTTATAAATCATCTTATCAAACTAGCATTTAAACTTTCCCAGTTTCTTGAAAAAAGGCAATTTGAGAACGATACAGGCCAAAATCAATACACACTTTTCTTTAAGTAAGTCTGGCCAGCGATTAAGGTTTAGCAACTTAGTCTTTGGATACATAATTTACAAATTTATTACAATAACTAAGTGTCAATATTTTGGAACCAATTATAAGAAAGCATTCGTTACTTATTTAATAAAAATGAATATCACTGTTTATTCAGAATGGCAAATTGGGACTTCTGCCACCCACTGACAGTGAATTTTGTGTTCAGGAAACCACACCAGTGGTGAAAATTTGAAGCCGATCAGATGAGTCATTCTCCAGTTATGGCATGAATTACGATTCCAGTTTTTTTTTTTTCTATACCAAATTTACCAGCAAGCAAATGTAACTTAATAGGTAGTATCCTGGTCCTGAGATGCAGCAGCCATTAAACACTGAAGACGTTCAGAATGAACCAGAAAATATTTAACGTGATTTAACGAGAATAGAAATGTCACTATTTTGCATATAAAATGGTAAAATCTGCTCCTACATATTTCCATGTTAGTAAATTTATTCAGGTACACTTAAATACAGTTACATAAATTATACAATGCCTGCACTCTAAAGGAGGAGTTCGGGATATTGACAGTTTGGAGGGATATGTTGTGTGTCTTTATACGTATATACTTCTAAACTGTTGTGTTCTGAGCATCTCTGCAAAAACAGTGATTATGTGAAAGTGTTGAATGATGATGAAAGTACTTTCTTTTTGGGTCACCCTACCTCGGTGGGAGACGGCCGACTTGTTAAAAAAAATTATACATAGCATGTGTAGATTACCTAGTAGGATAACCCATAAAATGTCCAAGTGACTTATATACATTGAGGTTCTGGTAATATCTTGGTATTTAAACTTTAAAAGGTAACACAGCCAAGTAACTCGGCTGTGTGAAGAATAGTTACAATAAAAGGAAATATATTAGGAATAAGGTAAACTAAGTTATTTACATTAACATTAAAGACGAACACATCACAGTAATAGGTACATGTATGTTAGCTATACAAGAAATAACTCTTCCTTTTCTGTAGGTACCTTTTAGCTCTTTCTGGTTCAGTCTATGACAGGCTTCGACATGTGCAGGTAGTTTGTTGCATTCCTTTATTGCTGTACAATAAAAGGTGTATGAAGCCTGACCACTGACTGTGGGTACTACAAAGTTGTGTTCCCTTCCTCTACTACTATACTAGTTTTGGTTCTCAACCTTGACAAACTTGGCAGCAAGATATTCTGGACTCAGCTTGGGAACAATTTTATAAACGTGATTTACCTTCAGTTGTTTTACTGTCTTCAATATTCATCATATCCAATTGTTGTAATTCATCCTGGCTTACATGTTCTCCTGGACTCAGGTCCAGGATGAATTTTACCATTTTGTTCTGAGTGATTTGTAGTCATTATTTTTTTTTTTTTGTTAAGGCAGAGTACCATGAAGATCAAGAGTAATCTGTATGGCATCTTATAAGAGCTAGACATAGGGTCCTGCGAGCCTCAGTAGGTAGATACTGCGCTTGTCTCTACAAGAAATTTAATCTGCCATTCGCTTTCTTTACTACACTGTTTCCTGTCAGTTATCCTGACATGCATGGATCAAAGGGGAGTCACAGATATTTCGTTGAAGATACTGAAGTGATGGGTTCCCCATTACACTGGACATTAAAATTATTTACCCTTTTATTATGAACACAGGTGTAATCTACTGGTCCCCACACCTGGCTGTAGCATAATAACCACTTAGGAACGAGCAAAAGGGCAGCAGAAAGAGTAATTGCTTGTATTTTCTTCACCAAATAATAATCTGGTGTGTACCTGGAGTTTACCTGGAGTTTACCTGGAGAGAGTTTCGGGGGTCAACGCCCCCGCGGCCCGGTCTGTGACCAGGCCTCCTGGTGGATCAGCGCCTGATCAACCAGGCTGTTGCTGCTGGCTGCACGCAAACCAACGTACGAGCCACAGCCCGGCTGATCAGGAACTGACTTTAGGTGCTTGTCCAGTGCCAGCTTGAAGACTGCCAGGGGTCCTGTTTGGTAATCCCCCTTATGTGTGCTGGGAGGCAGTTGAACAGTCTCGGGCCCTGACACTTATTGTATGGTCTCTTAACGTGCTAGTGACACCCCCGCTTTTCATTGGGGGATGGTGCATCGTCTGCCAAGTCTTTTGCTTTCGTAGTGAGTGTTTTTCGTGTGCAAGTTCGGTACTAGTCCCTCTAGGATTTTCCAGGTGTATATAATCATGTATCTCTCCCTCCTGCGTTCCAGGGAATACAGGTTTAGAAACCTCAAGCGCTCCCAGTAATTGAGGTTTTTTATCTCCGTTATGTGCGCCGTGAAAGTTCTCTGTACATTTTCTAGGTCGCAATTTCACCTGCCTTGAAAGGTGCTGTTAGAGTGCAGCAATATTCCAGCCTAGATAGGACAAGTGACCTGAAGAGTGTCATCATGGGCTTGGCCTCCCTAGTTTTGAAGGTTCTCATTATCCATCCTGTCATTTTTCTAGCAGATGCGATTGATACAATGTTATGGTCCTTGAAGGTGAGATCCTCCGACATAATCACTCCCAGGTCTTTGACGTTGGTGTTTTCGCTCTATTTGTGTGCCAGAATTTGTTTTGTACTCTGATGAAGATTTAATTTCCTCATGTTTACCATATCTGAGTAATTGAAATTTCTCATCGTTGAACTTCATATTGTTTTCTGCAGCCCACTGAAAGATTTGGTTGATGTCCGCCTGGAGCCTTGCAGTGTCTGCAATGGAAGACACTGTCATGCAGATTCGGGTGTCATCTGCAAAGGAAGACACGGTGCTGTGGCTGACATCCTTGTCTATGTCGGATATGAGGATGAGGAACAAGATGGGAGCTAGTACTGTGCCTTGTGGAACAGAGCTTTCACCGTAGCTGCCTCGACTTTACTCTGTTGACGACTACTCTCTGTGTTCTGTTAGTGAGGAAATTATAGATCCATCGACGACCGACTTTTCCTGTTATTCCTTTAGCGCGCATTTTGTGCGCTATTACGCCATGGTCACACTTGTCGAAGGCTTTTGCAAAGTCTGTATATATTACATCTGCATTCTTTTTGTCTTCTAGTGCATTTTAGGACCTTGTCGTAGTGACCAGTAGTTGAGACAGACAGGAGCGACCTGTTCTAAACCCATGTTGCCCTGGGTTGTGTAACTGATGGGTTTCTAGATGGGTGGTGATCTTGCTTCTTAGGACCCTTTCAAAGATTTTTATGATATGGGATGTTAGTGCTATTGGTCTGTAGTTCTTTGCTGTTGCTTTACTGCCCCCTTTGTGGAGTGGGCTATGTCTGTTGTTTTTAGTAACTGAGGGACGACCCCCGTGTCCATGCTCCCTCTCCATAGGATGGAAAAGGCTCGTGATAGGGGCTTCTTCAGTTCTTGATGAACACAGAGTTCCATGAGTCTGGCCCTGGGGCAGAGTGCATGGGCATGTCATTTATCGCCTGTTCGAAGTCATTTGGCGTCAGGATAACATCGGATAGGCTTGTGTTAATCAAATTTTGTGGCTCTCTCATAAAAAATTCATTTTGATCTTCGACTCTCAGTCTGGTTAGTCGGCTTGCTAAAAACTGAGTCATATTGGGACTTGAGTAGCTCACTCATTTCCTTGCTGTCATCTGTGTAGGACCCATCTTGTTTAAGTAGGGGCCCAATACTGGACGTTGTTCTCGATTTTGATTTGGCATAGGAGAAGAAATACTTTGGGTTTCTTTCGATTTCATTTATAGCTTTTAGTTCTTCCCGCGATTCCTGACTCCTAAAGGATTCTTTTAGCTTAAGTTCGATGCTTGCTATTTCTCTGACCAGTGTCTCCCTGCGCATTTCAGATATATTGACCTCTTTTAGCCGCTCTGTTATTCTTTTCCGTCGCCTGTAAAGGGAGCGCCTGTCTCTTTCTATTTTACATCTACTCCTCCTTTTTCTTGTGCATACATCGAGTGCCACTGAGTTAATCTGTTCTAGGCATAAGTTTGGGTCTGTGTTGCTTAGTATATCTTCCCAGCTTATATCGGTTAGGACTTGGTTTACTTGGTCCCACTTTATGTTTTTGTTATTGAAGTTGAATTTGGTGAATGCTCCCTCGTGACTAGTCTCATTTTGTCGGTCTGGGGCTCCACGCATACATGTCTGAACCTCAATTAAGTTGTGATCTGAGTATATTGTTTTTGATATGGTGACATTTCTTATCAGATCATCATTGTTAGTGAATATGAGGTCTAGTGTATTCTCCAGTCTAGTAGGCTCTATTATTTGCTGGTTTAAATTGAATTTTGTGCAGAGATTTAAAAGCTCGTGTGAGTGTGAGTTTTCATCAGAGCTGCCTCCTGGTGTTATTACTGCAACAATATTATTTGCTATATTCCTCCATTTTAGGTGCCTTAAGTTGAAATCCCCAGGAGCAAGATGTTGGGTGCAGGAGCTGGAAGATTTTCCAGACAGTGGTCAATTTTTAACAGCTGTTCCTGAATTGCTGGGATGTTGCATCCGGAGGCTTGTAGACTACCACAATGACTATTTTTTTGGGTTTTCTCGACCTTTACTGCTAAAACTTCCACTACGTCATTGAGGCATTAAGCAGTTCTGTGCAAACAAGTGACTCTGCAATGTACAGGCCAACCCCCCCTTTTGTCTGTTCACTCTGTCACTCTGTATAGGTTGTAACCTGGGATCCATATTTCGTTGTCCAAGTGATCCTTTATGTGGGTCTCAGTGAAAGCCGCGAACATTGCCTTTGCCTCTGCAAGCAGTCCACGGATGAAAGGTATTTTGTTGTTTGTTGCTGGCTTTAGACCCTGTATATTTGCAAAGAAGAATGTTATCGGACTGGTGGTATTGTTGGTACTGGGGGGGGGGATTTTTTTTTCGGCATTAGTATCTGAAATCTTTTGGTTTGGAGTGGAGGCCATCGACTGTGGTTCCACTCAAGAATGACTGGATTTGGTGTACGATTTCTGCATTTCCTGCCAGTTTTTTTTCCTTCCTGGCACTAAAAAAACCTCTCCCTCTTGAGTGGCTGTGGCTACCCAGGTTTTCCCATGGCCTGGATGTTTTGATCTTTTTGTCCCCTTTAGATGGTATGCCTGGCAATTTAAGTTATAGCACAGTCTTTCCTGTCCCTGAAGAGGTACACATTTCAGGGTGAAAAAGCTTACAGGAAGGGAGTTTGCATTTTCCTGTTGTCATATGGGCATGGCTTTTCTAGGGTGGTCATAGTTGCACGTCCATCTGTTTTCCAGATTTCCCATGCCAGCAGATACCAAGTGCATAGTATGTGCTCAGGCTTGGTTTCCGCTTGCCTTGGGTTTCTGTGAAATGTATTCCCTGTTGGTGCTGTTTCCCTGTCTTACTTCTATCCTCCCTAGCACCAACAATGGAGCTCCCCCCAGTTGTTTTGGGAATTTATCCTCACTATTGCTATTGGTCCCTTGTTTGCTATTTCCTGCGGTATTTCTAGTTTGCAATATTGGTTTTATCTTATTTTTGACTACACTTGTTTCCCTACTATGGCTCCTGTCCCTATGAGGTCATTTATATGTATCCTTCCTGCGTATAATTCCCGACTACCTGGACAAAATCTCCAGCTTCACCATTACTGTCCTCCCAGACAGTATCTCCAGCTTCACCATTTCTGTCTCCCAGGACAGCACCTCCAGCTTCCACCATTACTGTTTTCCCAGGGCAGCACCTCCAGCTTTACTATTACTGTCTCCCAGGACTCACCTCCCGCCTTACAGTTTGTGACTACATGGCCAGTATCAAGGGCAGTACCATTCAGCCCAGACTTTTTATGTTCCCATCTGTTGTAGAAAGCTTCCAGGTTTCTATGAAAGCAGCTTTGATGTTGGGCCTCTTTTAATACCCTTGTGATTTTAGTCCACAGATTTCCTCATTTGGGCATACCCAGAAACACTTCTCTGTTTTAATACTGCTTGTAGCTAGTTCTGGGATATCTGCACAAGGGGCGTGACACCAATTTCCACAAAAATGACAATTTATCCATGTGGAAGCCCGTTTGTTTGACTGACCACAGACTACACACAGCTTCATAATGATTTGAATGGTTGATTTACTGCAATTCTACTAGCAACCTCTTGAATATTATATTAATAACCTTAAATGAAGCTCTAGCTATTTGTATTTCTGTTTCTAACTCTTTTTGTATATTGGACAGCTTACCATCACGTTCCTGATTTTTAATGTTTGTGTTAATGTTTGTGTACAATATATATATCCTATGTACAATATATACAGCTATGCACAATAAGGCAAATATAAGCAAGAGACACAGTGAGAACTGTAGGAACCAGATGTTAAGGTAAATTTGCCAAGGATGATTCATAAGTGTACCACATCGCTTCACAACTTTGGCGGGCTTCTTTATGATTGGCTGGTTGAACTAAGGTACTGGTATAACAATAGGGCTCCTACTCATTAAACCCTTAGCCCTGGTTCGCTGGTCGGGAGGCAGCCTATATGGGTGTGTGACATACGCCGAATAAAATGTAACATACTCTTAGCATGCCACAATTTATTTTTCGTGCCAAAGAGAATAGTTTCCCTTATCCCGAGGTGTAACGATAATTTGTTATTTATTAAACATTTGCTGCAGGACTCTAGTTCTATTGATAGTACATTAGCTATATCTTGTGGGTCTTTACCTGACACTAACAGATCATTGTCTTCTGCATACAATAGAAACTTACACTTGACACTGATGAGCATGTCATTCACATACCATAGGAACAGTAAGGGACCCAGAATACTACCTTGAGGAACCCCACATGCTATCGGCAGGGGTTCTGATTCTGTGTTGTTAATCTTGACAATTTGTTTCCTGTTGCTTAGGTAGGACTTAAACCAGTCTGCAGAACCTGTGCCGATAGCTTGTAGTTTCTTGCATAATATATTATGGTTGACCATATCGAAAGCCTTATGCAAGTTTAAGGTCACCATACCTATGTGATTCCCTCATTTTACCTTATTAAATAACTCATTTTACCTTATTCCTAGTATATCTCCTTTATAGTATATTAATAAGATATAAGATACTATCTCCTTTATAGTATAATAATAAGGTTTAAAAAGGACCTCAATGGAAATAAGTCATTTTGTCTGACTTTTTTTTGGGTTATCTCAGGTTCTCTACACATATGCTGCTATCTGTGTATGATAATCTATGCAATTGTATTTGTGTACACCTGAATAAACTTGCGACATTTGAGTTCTCAAGTAAGCCGTCAGATTAACTGGGGAAGTGTCGGTCGAGTAAGATCTCCTGAAACCTGATTGTTAACTATCGAGATTTTTTTTTGTCATTAAGATATTTAACTACTTTACAGTACACCACTTTCTCTAGAAAGTCCTGTAGATATAGATTACACAGTAGTAAGTGTGGATGTTCTGAACAGGGAGTAAGTTTAGATCTATGGAGAGTGGGGGGGTGTGTTGCCAGGGATGGGATTTAGTGATTATTCTTACTGCAGCTTTTTGTTGGGTTATTATTGGCTTAAGGTGTGTTGCTGCAGTTGAACCCCAAGCACAGATAGCATAGGTGAGGTATGGATATATAAGTGAATGGTATAGTGTGAGAAGGGCAGTTTGCGGTACGTAGTATCGTATCTTGGAGAGGATCCCCACCGTTTTGGATACTTTTTTTTATTATTATAATCAAGGGGAAGCGCTAAACCCGTAGGATTATACAGCGCCTGGGGGGAGGAATGTGGAAGGCATTCAGGCTTAATTCGGGGAACTGGAGCACAGATCCAATTCCCTAAATCAAGAGCCCCTCACCAACATTAATTAAGGAACCTTCCCTGAGGGGATGGAAGCCATAGCAAGTGTACATTAATCCCTTTGTCCCTGATTTTTGAGTATCTATACCTGGCTTCTCCAATGAGCATGTTGTTGGAGTCATTATAAGAGTCAAGAGCCTTCAATGATGACATAGAATCAGTAATGATGATAAGAGTCCAGCTCAGTATCATAAGTTAGCTTGAGCGCCATTAGGATTGCAAACAATTCAGTTTGCAGTGTAGACGCCCAATTGTTAATTCTTATGCTTACTCGACAAATTTATTATGGTTCTTAACTAGGGAGGTGGCAACAAGAGCAGATGCAGCCCTGCCAGAAGACTCCTGTTTAGATCCATCAGTGTATATAACTTGTGATAACTTATTACTACCAACTAGGCGAGAAATTTCTTCTTGAGAAGTTGCTTTAACAAGTGATTTAAGGAAGGGATTACTAGCAATGAGCTTCTTGGGAGGGACTTGCAGGTATGTGATATTAAATGAACACATCTTCCATGGAGGGGTGAAATGCTCTTGTTGTCTACAGTGATACAGTTCATGCAGGTTATAAAACTTAATGCAATTGCACGTTTTCACAATCCATTTAGATCTGTGTTTATTTACTTCGACACTTAGCAAGGTTTATTGTGACTGCCCCTCACCAGTTCCACATAAAGTGTTGACACGCCTGCGTCCACTTTCCGCCATGATATTCCAATACTGAAACTATGTATTGTGCGAAAACAAAAGCATTCACATTGCTAAACTCACACACTGGTATTTAGTCACTTAGCCATAATACCAACTTACCTCATAATTTGTAATATTTTAAAGTTAAGAATTAATCTAAATCTGCCCGAAATGCCTAGCCATTATATACACCTGGAAAATCCTAGAGGGACTAGTACCGAACTTGCACACTCTTCAGGTCACTTGTTCTATCTAGGCTGGAATATTGCTGCACACTAACAACACCTTTCAAGGCAGGTGAAATTGCTGACCTAGAAAATATACAGAGAACCTTCACGGCGCGCATAACGGAGATAAAACACCTCAATTACTGGGAGCGCTTGAGGTTCCTAAAACTGTATTCCCTGGAATGCAGGCGGGAGAGATACATGATTATATACACCTGGAAAATCCTAGAGGGACTAGTACCGAACTTGCACACGAAAATCACTCACTACGAAAGCAAAAGACTTGCCAGACGATGCAACATCCCCCCAATGAAAAGCAGGGGTGTCACTAGCACGTTAAGAGACCATACAATAAGTGTCAGGGGCCCGAGACTGTTCAACTGCCTCCCAGCATACATAAGGGGGATTACCAACAGACCCCTGGCAGTCTTCAAGCTGGCACTGGACAAGAACCTAAAGTCGGTTCCTGACCAGCCGGGCTGTGGCTCGTACGTTGGTTTGCGTGCAGCCAGCAGCAACAGCCTGGTTGATCAGGCTCTGATCCACCAGGAGGCCTGGTCACAGACCGGGCCGCGGGGGCGTTGACCCCCGGAACTCTCTCCAGGTAAACTCCAGGTATGCTAGGTGTTCTAGTGGCCCCCTCTGTAATTAGTATTTTAAAACATGTAAACCACACAATATCCAAATTCTGTAAATTCAGCATTGTAATCCTTATAGAGAATAAACTTGATTTGATTATGAAGGTACTGTCACCTGCCACCAGGACGCAAAGGTGCAGCTTCACGGACGTCCTCTCTACCCGAGGATTGAGAGACGTTGATGGGTGAACATGGACAACCGGTGTAAGGAAACACGCCCACCAGGCTACGGGGAACCGTATCTTAGTGACAAAAACATTCTCCAGAGTTACCAGTCAGGTTTTAGGAGATCTTATTCAACAGAAACCTCCCTCATTAATTTGATGGATTACCTGAGAACTGAAATATGGCTGGAGAATTTCATAGGTATGGTAACCCTAGACTTGTTGTTAGTTAGTTTAATATGTCTATTATGCACCCCATACCCATCCTGTGGGCGGTAGTCAAAAGATTAGAGGTACATAATGGGTCCAGGGACTGGGCCTCAAAGTTTTGATAGCTGAGCAAGTTACAGAGGTAATGAATTCACAATTTACAAAGGTAATGAACTCACAATTTACAAAGGTAATGAACTCCAGGTAGGTATAGTCACAGTCATGACAAGTTACAAAGGTATTTACAGATTACAGAGGTACACAATGGGTCCAGGGACCGGGCTCCAAAGTTTTGATGGCTGAACTAGGTACAAGGTAATGAACTCACAAGTTAACTCACAAGTTACAAAGGTAATGAATACTGTAAGAATGGTTACTTACGTTTATACATGGCTGCAATCATGAACAAATTTTAGAGTAATGAGCAATTCACACTTCCACACCCGGTCACAACTGTAGTGAGTTATTGGTGCAAATGTTGATTGCTGAGACTTGCAAAAGGCCTTCGACACGGTCAACCACAATATGTAAGAAACTACATTATTATAATTATAATCATGGGGAGCGCTAAACCCCTAGGATCATACAGTGCATATGGAGGGGATGGAAGTCATTCAGGCTCAATTCAAGAAACCGGAGCACAGATCCAATTCCCTAGATCAAGAGTCCTTCACCAGCGTTAAGGAACCTCCCTTGAAGGGATAAGAAACTACAAGCTATCGGCATAGGTTCTGTAGACTGGTTTAAGTCCTACCAGAACAACAGTAAACAAATTGTTAGTAACATGTGGGGTTCCCTGAGGTAGTATTTTGGGTCCTTTATTTCTGTGTTACGTTAATGACATGCCTATCAGTGTCAAATGCAAATTGCTATTGTATGCAATGACAGTGCTCTGTTAGTATCAGGTAAAGACCCACAAGACATTATAAATGTACTATCACTAGAACTAGAGTCCTGTAGCAAATGGTTAGTAGACAACAAATTATCATAACACTTCGGGAAAACTGAAGCTATACTCTTTGGCACGAAACATAAATTGGAAAAGGTAAATAATTTTAATATCCAGTGTAATGGGGAGCCCATTATTTCAGTAAATCCAGTGAAATATCTGGGAATCCCCTTTGACCCAAGCATGTGAGGAGAACTAATATGTAAAACGGTGTAGTAAAGAAAGCGAATGCCAGACTAAATTTCCTCTTACAGACAGGCAGTGTCTACCTACTGAAGCTCGCACGACCCTATGTTAAGTTCTCATGCAATGTATTATAGACTACTCTTGCACTTCATGGTACTCTGCCTTAACACACACACAAAAAAAAATCTGAAAGATAAGCTACAAATCACACAGAACAAAATGGTGAGATTCATTCTGGACCTGGGTCCAGCGTGTCTCGTTGTGCTCCGGGTTGTGCTCCGGGTTATCTCGTGTTTTCACGGTCGCTCTTACGTGCTAGAACTTTAATTTGTGTCATCAATCCTATACGATACATCCCTCTAGCGCCTGGAACCAATCTTGGGCGGAAAACATTATATACTGAGTCAAAAAAGGAGAATTAGTGTGCACTACCTAGCAGAGTTTACTGCCAGAGGGGAATCATAGGCCTGTGTCCCGTGTGGAAAAAAATAATAATAATTGAACTTTTCGTGTCAGAGGAAAGAAAGTCTCCCTGATAACATTGAGTATTCATAGTGTATAGTGTTTACTTCAGTGGCTCCCTAGTATATTGTTGAATAAAGGCTAAGTGTCATTTAAAACAGGTGAATTTGTAAATGAGAACGTGATAAGCCTATAGGTGGCAGGTGCCAGAAGTCGCCAGAAACTTACCACAGGTCAGCTGTTTTTTAATTAATCTTCCTGGTTAATAGTGTACTCGCATTATAATCTAGTGATACCAGTGATTAGCAAGAATACAGTGTTTGCTAGTAGCAACTAACCTGTATTATAATGGTACTTAGTGGTGGGGGGAGTTGACTTTCATTAGTTTCTTTTTCTTGGAAACTACGAGACGATACTGGAAATTTCATAGTAACCTTAGTTACCAGCGGTCGAAATATACACAACGAGAAGCAATTATTACTACAGGAAAAAAGCGTCCTTCCTCAAATTTGCACTGTCTACTATAGTGATATTATTAGCATTTATTGTGGTTGGAGACCGGAAAAAACAAAAAAAAAAAAAATAGAAAAGGCCAGATACAGCGTTTGATTAAACAGGAGGTACGACCCGTTTCGTCATGTAGGAGCTGCCAGATATCACGGCTCTTCAACACGCAATAGCAGTTATACTTTTTATCAGTCAAATCACATATTACTAGGGTAGATAATTTCCAGTAGATCCTTCATGTGTTAGCTCAAAATCACCGACCCGTATGTTTTATTTAGTGACCACTGATCAGAGCAGATCGAATGGTCCGAAACTTGACTGGTCCGAACCCGGGTATGGTTTCTCAAACAGTTTCGTTTGGACATATAAAATAAAGCGACTGTAAACGCGATGGGTTGTAGGCGCCCTTATAAACACAAACATTAAAAATCAGGAACTGTGTACGGTAATGATGTCCAATTATACAAAAAGAGTTAGAAAAGAAATACAAATAGCTAGAGCTTCTTGAGGTTATTAATATAATATTCAAGAGGTTGCTAGTAGAAATTGCAGTAAATCAACCATTTCTATCATTATTGAAGCTGTGTGAAGTCTGGTGGTCAGTCAAAACAAAACGGGCGTCCCACATGGATTACATTGTCTTTTTGTGGAAATTGGGTGTCACGCCCCTTGGCAGATATCCCAGATACTAGCTACAAGCAGTATTAAACGAGAGTGTTTTTGGGGTATGCCCAAATGAGGATAATCTGTGGACTAAATCACAAGGTGTATTAAAAGAGGACAACATCAAAGCTGCTCCTTCATAGAAACCTGGAAGCTTTCTACAACAGATGGGAACTTAAAATGTCTGGGCTGTTGGTACTGCCCTTGTTACTGGCCATGTAGTCACAAAATGTAAGGCTGGAGGTGATGTCCTGGTAGTCAGTAAATGTGGGGCTGATAGGGCTGTCCTGGGAGACGTAATGGTTGAAGCTGAGGGTGCTGTCCTGGCGAGACAAGAAATGGTGAAGCTGGAGATTACTGTCCTGGAGACAGTAATGGTGAAGCTGGGAGATTTTGTCCAGGTTAGTCGGGAATTATACGCAGGAAGGGGAATACCTATAATTGACCTCATACGGGGACAGGTGCCATAGTAGGGAAACAGTGTAGTTCAAAGATAAGATAAAAACCAATATTGCAAATAGGAAATACCGCATGGAAATAGCAACAGAGAGACTCCATAGCAATAGTGAGGAATAAAATTACCAAAAAACACTGGGTGGGAGCTCCATTGTTGGTGCTAGGGATGATAGAAGTAAGAAAGGGAAACATGCACCAACAGGGAATACAAGTCACAGAAACCCAAGGCAAGCGGAAAACCAAGCTGGTGGCACTACTATGCCTTGGTATCTGCTGCATGGGAAATCTGGAAAAACAGATGGGACATGCCAACTAGACCACCCTAGGAAATGCCATGCCCATATGACAACAGGAAAATTGCAAACCCCTTCTGAGCTTTTTCAACCCTGAATGTGTACCTTTCAGTACAGGAAAGACTGTGCTATAATTTAAATGCAGGCATACCATCTAAAGGGGACAAAAAGATACAAACATCCCAGGCCATGGGGAAAACTGGGTAAGCCCAGCCACTCAAGAGGGAGATGCTTTTTTCTTAAGTGCCAGGAAGGAAAAAAAACTGCAGGGGAAATGGCAGCAGAAATCGTACACCAAATCCAGTCATTCATGGAGTGGAACACCACAGTCGATGGGCCTCCACTCTAAAACCAACTAGATACAGATACTAATGCCGGAAAAAAAAAATCCCCCCCCAGTAACCAACAATACACCAGTCCGATAACATTCTTCTTTTGCAAATTATACAGGGTCATATAAAGCAGCAACAAACAACAAAATACCTTTCATTCCGTGGACTGCTTGCAGAAGGCAAAGGCAATGTCTCGGGCTGTCACTGAGACCACGTAAGGTCACTCTTGGACAACGAAGTATGGATCCCAGGTTCCATCCGATACAGATGTTGACAGAGTGAAACAGCAAAAGGGGGGGGGTTGGCCTGTACATTGCAGAGTCACTTGTTTGCACAGAACTGCTCTTAAGGCCTCAAATGACGTAGTGGTAGTTTAGCAGTAAAGGTCGAGAACTACCTAGTCATTGTGGTAGTCTTCATAAGCCTCCGGATGCAACATCCCGCAATTCTAGGTAAACAGCTGTTAAAAATTGACCATGTCTGGAAAAATATTCCAGCTCCGGCACCAACATCTTGCTCTATGGAGGTGATTTCAACTTAAGGCACCCTAAAATGGAGGAATATAGCAAATTAATATTGTTGCCAGTAATAACACACCAGGAGGCAACTCTGATGAAAATCACACTCACACGAGCTTTTTAAATCTCTGCACAAATTCAATTTAAACCAGCAAATAATAGAGCCTACTAGACTCGGAGGGAAACTCTAGACCTCTTCTTCACTAACAATGATGATTCTGATAAGAAAATGTCCACATATCAAAAACAATATACTCAGATCACAACATAATTGTGGGGTTCAGACATGTATGCGTGGAGCCCCAGACCGACAAAAATGTGCTTTAGTCACGGAGGGTGGGAGCATCACCAAATTCAAATTCAATAACAAAAAACATAAAGTGGGACCAAGTTAACCAAGTCCCTAACCGATATAAGCTGGGAAGATATACTAAGCAACACAGACAAAATTAAGCCTAGAAACAGATTAACTCTGTGGCATCGATGTATGCACAGGTTTTCTCTAAGAAAAAGGAGGAGTAGATGTAAAATAGAAAGAGACAGGCGCTCCCTTTACAGGCGGACGAAAAGAATCAACAGAGCGGGCTAAAAGAGGTCAAGATACTGAAAGCGCAGGGAGACACTGGTCAGGAAATAGCACGGCATCGAACTTAAGCTAAAAAGAATCAATTTAGAGTCAGGATCGCGGAAGAACTAAAAGCCTTAAATGAAATCGAAAGAAAACCCAAAAGTATTTCTTTCCTTATGCCAAAATCAAAATCCGAGAAAAACGTCCAGTATTGGGCCCCTATCTTAAACAAGATGGGTCCTACACAAGAGACAGATAAGGGAAAATGAGTGAGCTTACTCAAGTCCCAATATGACTCAGTTTTTAGCAAGCCGCTATACCACGACATGAGAGTATCGAGACCAAAATGAATTTTTTATGAAGAGAGCCACATAATTTGATTAACACAAGCCTATCGATGTTATCTGACGCCAAAATGGACTTCGAACAGCGCGATAAAAATGACATGCCCATGCACTCTGCCCCAGGGCCAGACTCATGGAACTCTGTGGTCCATCAAGAAACTGCAAGAAGCCCCTATCTCGAGCCTTTTCAATCCTATGGAGATAGGAAGCATGGACACGAGGGTCGTCCTCAGTTACTAAAAACAACTAGACCATAGCCCCACTCCACAAAGGGGGCAGTAAAGCAACAGCAAGAACTACAGACCAATAGAACTAAATCCCTTATCATAAAAATCTATTGAAAGGGGTCCTAAGAAGCAAGATCACCACCCATCTAGAAACCCATCAGTTACACAACCCAGGCAACATGGGTTTAGAACAGGTCGCTCCTGTCTGTCTCAACTACTGGATCACTACGACAAGGTCCTAAATGCACTAGAAGACAAAAAGAATGCAGATGTAATATATACAGACTTTGCAAAAAGCCTTCGACAAGTGTGACCATGGCGTAATAGCGCACAAAATGCGCGCTAAAGGAATAACAGGAAAAGTCGGTCGATGGATCTATAATTTCCTCACTAAGAGAACACAGAGAGTAGTCGTCAACAGAGTAAAGTCCGAGCAGCTACGGTGAAAAGCTCTGTTCCACAAGGCACAGTACTAGCTCCCATCTTGTTCCTCATCCTCATATCCGACATAGACAAGGATGTCAGCCACAACACCGTGTCTTCCTTTGCAGATGACACCCGAATCTGCATGACAGTGTCTTCCATTGCAGACACTGCCAGGCTCCAGGCGGACATCAACCAAATCTTCAGTGGGCTGCAGAAAACAATATGAAGTTCAACATGAGAAATTTCAATTACTCAGATATGGTAAACATGAGGAAATTAAATCTTCATCAGAGTACAAAACAAATTCTGGCCACAAAATAGAGCGAAACACCAAACGTCAAAGACCTGGGAGTGATTATGTCGGAGGATCTCACCTTCAAGGACCATAACATTGTATCAATCGCATCTGCTAGAAAAATGACAGGATGGATAATGAGAACCTTCAAAACTAGGGAGGCCAAGCCCATGATGACACCTTTCAGGTCACTTGTTCTATCTAGGTCTGGAATATTGCTGCACTCTAACAGCACCTTTCAAGGCAGGTGAAATTGCCGACCTAGAAAATGTACAGAGAACTTCACGGCGCGCATAACGGAGATAAAACACCTCAATTACTGGAGCGCTTGAGGTTTCTAAACCTGTATTCCCTGGAACGCAGGAGGGAGAGATACATGATTATATACACCTGGAAAATCCTAGAGGACTAGTACCGAACTTGCACACGAAAATCACTCACTACGAAAGCAAAAGACTTGGCAGACGATGCACCATCCCCCCAATGAAAAGCAGGGGTGTCACTAGCACGTTAAGAGACCATACAATAAGTGTCAGGGGCCCGAGACTGTTCAACTGCCTCCCAGCACACATAAGGGGGATTACCAACAGACCCCTGGCAGTCTTCAAGCTGGCACTGGACAAGCACCTAAAGTCAGTTCCTGATCAGCCGGGCTGTGGCTCGTACGTTGGTTTGCGTGCAGCCAGCAGCAACAGCCTGGTTGATCAGGCGCTGATCCACCAGGAGGCCTGGTCACAGACCGGGCCGCGGGGGCGTTGACCCCCGAAACTCTCTCCAGGTAAACTCCAGGTAAACTTCCCCAAAGTCAGCGGTATTCTTGCCTTCCCCAGGCTTATGTATCCAGGAATCCATCCGTCTACCGTCAGATGGCTTCCCTTCTCCACTTAAGGTCAGCCTCAACTGCTGGTATTCATGCTTTCCCCAGGTTCATGTATCCAGGAATTTATCCCTTCGCTCCCCCATGTCTTCCCCTTTCCCCCCTTATCTAA
>NC_069402.1:110119119-110141908 GCF_026875155.1 Cherax quadricarinatus
TTTTAAAAATATGTAAAACGGTTATAAGAAAGCGAATGCCAGAAAAATTTTTCTTACAGACAGGCAGTGTCTTACTGAAGTCGCAGACCCTTTTTGTTCTCAGCAATGTTTATAGACTATCTTGCATTCATGGTACTTGCCTTAAACACACAAAAAAAAAAATCTGAAAGAAAAAATACAAATACACAGAAAAAAAATGGTGGTTATTCTGGCCCGGGGGCCCAGCGTTTTCTCGTTTGTCGGTTTTGCCCCGGGTTTTTCGTTTTTTCCGGTCGCTCTTACGTGCTAGATTTTAAAATTTGTGTCATCAATCCTATACGTCATCCCTCTAGCGGGGAAAACCATTTTTGGGCGGAAAAACATTTATACTGATCAAAAAAGGAGAATTAGTGGCACTACAGCGGTTATCCCGAGGGGAATCATGGGCCTGTGCCCCGTGTGGAAAAAATAAAAAAATTAAAATTTTCGTGTCGGGGAAAAAGAAGCCCCTTCTGAAACATTGGTTACATAGTGTTTTGGGGTATATACAGTGGCCCCCGTTATTGATGAAAAAGGTAAAGTGCTTTTGAAAAAGGGGGAATTTGTAAAGAAGTGATAAGCTATAGAGGCAGGTCCCAAAAGTCCCAGAAAACTTCCCAAGGTCAGTGTTTTTATAACTTCCGGCCCGCTGTGTACTGCATATAATCTAGTGAACCAGTGAATAGCAGAATACGTGTTGTAGTAGAACTAACCAGGTTATAATGGTATTTAGTGGGGGGAGTGGCTTTCTTTTGTTTTTTTTTTGAAATACGAGACTTTACTGGAATTTATAAAACCCTGAGTTCCCAGCGGTGAAATTTAACACAAGGAAGCAATATTATACAAAAAAAAGCGCCCTTTTCCCCCAAAAAAATTTGCACCAGTAAACTTAGTGATATTAGCATTTATTGTGGGGAGACGGAAAAACAAAAATAGAAAAGCCAGTACGCGATTGATAACAAAGAGGTCGACGTACGTCATTGTAGGTGTGCCAGATATCAAGCTTTTCAACACGCAAGTTATACTTTTGTTCAGTCAAATCCTATTACTCGGGAGATTTTTCCCTGATCCTTCATGTGTTACCCAAAATCAGCCCGTATTTTTTAAATAAGTGACCAGATCAGAGCGATGATGGTCCGAACCTTGGGCTGGTCCGAACCCTTGACTGGCCCAAACCCGGGGGACTGGTTTCAAAATTTCGTTGGACAATAAAGCGACTGAAAACGGAGGGGTTTTGTAGGCGCCCTTATAAACCAAACATTAAAAAAGGAACGTGCGGTAAGCTGCCCAATATACAAAAAAGTTGAAACAGAAATACAATAGTAGAGCTTCTTTTAAGGTTATTAATATAATATTAAAGAGGTTGCTAGTAGAATTGCAGTAAATAAAAATTTCAAATCATTATAAAGCTGTGTGTAGTCTGGGTCAGTCAAAAAAAGGGCTTCCCATGGAAAAATTTGTCATTTTTGTGGAAATTGGTGTTCACGCTCCTTGTGAAATATCCCAGAATAGCTACAAGCGTATTAAAACAGAGAAGTTTTTTTGGGTACCCCAAAATGGGGAAAAAATCTGTGGATAAAATACAAGGGTTTTAAAAAAGAGGATAACATCAAAGTGCTTTCATAGAAAACCTGGAAGTTTTCTAAACAGATGGGAAAAATAAAAAAGTTGGGGTGAATGGTACTGCCCCCGTTTTTGGCTGTAGTCACAAACTGTAAAGGGGGAGGTGTGTCCTGGTAGTCAGTAAAAGGGGGTGTTTGTGCTGTCCTGGGGACAGTAATGGTGAAGCTGGGGGTGCTGTTGGGAAATAAATGGTGAAGTGGAGATACTTTCCCGGGAGACAGTTTAAAGGTGAAGCTGGAGATTTTTTCCCGGTAGTCGGGAATTATACGCAGGAAGGAATAATATAAATGACCTCATAGGGGACAGGACCATGTAGGGGGAAAAAAGGGTTTTGTCAAAGTAAGATAAAACAATATTGCAAATAGAAATAGCAGGAAAAGCAAAAAGAAGACTCCAATAGCAAAAGTGAGGATAATTACCCAAAAAAAATGGTGGGGCTCCATTTTTGGTGTAGGGGGATAGGAATAAGACAGGGAAATGCACCCAAAAGGGTACAGTCACAGAAACCCAGGAAAAGGAAACCAAGCCTGGAAATTTAAAAGCATTGGTATCTGCTGCTGGGAAAATTGGGAAAAAAAAGTGGGACATGAAAATATGCCACCCTAGAAAATGCCCTGCCATAGACAAAGGAAAATGCAAACTCCCTTCCCTTAAACTTTTTACCTGAAATGTGTACCTCTTCAGTACGGAAAAGACTGTGCTTAATTAAATTGCAGGATACCCTCTAAAGGGGACAAAAAAAATACAAAACATCCAGGCCCTGGGAAAACCCGGGTAGCCACAGCCCCTCAAGAGGAGAGGTTTTTTGTGCCAGGGCGGAAAAAAAACTGGCAGGGAAATGGCAGAAAAAGTAACCAAATCCATATTCTGGGTGGAACACAGTCGATGGGGTCCCCTCCAACCCCAAAAGATACGATACTAATGCCGGAAAAAAAATCCCCCCCCCGTAACCAACAAAACCCCCAGCCCATAACATTTTCTTTTTTCAAATATACAGGGTCTAAAGCCAGCAACAAAAACAAAAATACCTTTCAACCGGGCTGCTTGCAGAGGCAAAGGCAAAGTTCGCGGTTTCACTGAGACCCACATAAAGGTCACTTGGACAACGAAAAATGGATCCCAGGTTTAAAACCCATACGATGTGACAGAGGAACAGGCAAAAGGGGGGGGGGGTTGGTGTACATTGCAGGTCAAAATTTTTTGCACAGAACTGTTAATGCCCCAATGAGTAGTGGGAAATTTTAGAGTAAAGGTCGAGAACCAAAACCTGTATTGTGGTAGTCTAAAGCCCCCGGATGCAACATCCCAGAAATTTCCCAGGAAAAGCTGAAAAAAATTGCCCCTTTTGGGAAAAATTTTCCCAGTCCTGCCCCCAAACATTTTTGCTCCTGGGGGATTTCAACTTAAGGCCCCTAAAATGGAGGAATATAGCAAATAAAAATTGGGTTGCAGTAATAACCCGGGGAGGGCAGCTTGAGGGAAAACTCACACGAGTTTTTTTAAATCTCTGCACAAAAATTAAATTTTTAAAACCAGCAAAAAAATTTGAGCTACTAGACTGGAAAATTTACACTAGATATTTCCCAAAACAATGATGATCTGAAAAGGGAAATGTACCATATCAAAAAAAATATACCCCGGTCCCCAACATAATTGGGTTCGACTGTATGCTTTGGAGCCCCAGACCGAAAAAAATGAGAAAAGCAGGGGAGAAAATTAAACAAAATTCAACTTAAATTAACAAAAACAAAAAGGGGGACCAAGTAAAAAACCAAGCCCCAAAACCCGTTAAAAGCTGGGAAGATATACTAAGCAACACAGCCCCAAAACTTTCCCTAGAACTTTTTAAAATGGTGGCACTCATGTATGCAAAGGTTATTCCTCAAAGAAAAAGGGGGAAAAGTTTTAAAATAAAAAGGACGGGCGCTCCCTTTTCAGGCGAGGGGAAAAGAATATCAGAGGGGAAAAAAGAGGTCAATATATTAAATGCGTAGGGGACATGGTAGAGAAATAGAAGCATCAAAATAAGCTAAAAGAACCCTTTAGGGAGTCAGGAATCGCGGGGAAGAACTAAAAGCCAAAAATAAAAAATCGAAAGAAACCCAAAGTATTTTTTTCCTACCCCAAAATCAAAATCGGAAAAGCCCAGTATTGGGCCCCCCTTATTTAAAAAACAAGATGGGTCTACACGATGCAGCAAGGAAATGAGTGGGCTATAAAACCCCCCAATATGATCATTTTTTAGAAAGGGCCCCCAAAAACCGGGACTGAGAGTCGAAGACCCAAAAATAAATTTTTTATGAGAGAGCCCCCAAATTTGATTAAAACAAGCCTATCCGATGTTATTGACCCCAAAATGACTTAAAAAGGGCGAAAAAATTGACATGCCCATGCACTCGGGCCCCGGGGCCAGACTCAGGGAAACCCCTGTATTCATAAAGGGAACTGAAAAGGACCCTACCCAACGAGCCTTTTCCATCCTATGGAGGGGAATGGACCCGGGGGCGTCCCTCGTTACAAAAAACCCAACGGGAAAATACCCCCACTCCAAAAAAGGGGGCAGAAAAGCAACAGCAAAAAACCTCCCAGCCCCAATAGCACAAACATCCCATTCAAAAAAATTTTGAAGGGGGTCCAAAAGAAGCAAGATCCCCACCCATTAGAAACCCCCCCCCCCCAAAGTTACAAAACCCGGGGCAAATGGGTTTAAAAACGGGTTTCGCCCCTGTCTGTCCAACTCCTGGATCACTACGAAAAGGGTTTAAAAATGCCTAGAAGCCCAAAAAGGGAAAGGAGAAATTATATTAGGACTTTCCCAAAACCCTTCCCGCCCAAGTGTGACCAGGGGCGAAATAGCGCCCAAAAAAAGGAAAAAAAGGAATAACGGGAAAAAAGAGGTGTTGGATCTATAATTTCCTCACTAACAAAAACAGAGAGTGTCGTCAAGGGTAAAGCCCGAGGCATTTAAGGGGGAAAAAGCTCTGTTAAAAAGGCAAGTACTAGCCCCCATCTTGTTTCCTCACCCTCATACCCGAATAGCCCAAGGATGTCAGCCACGCACGTGTCTTCCTTTGCAGGAACCCGAATTGCTTGAAGGGTTTTCCTTGCAGACACTGAAAAGGCTCCGGGGACATAAAACCCAAAATCTTTAGTGGGCTGCGGGAAAAAAATTTATAAATTTTCAACGATGAGGAAATTTCAATTACTCAGTTTATGGAAAACCCATGGGGAAAAATTAAATTTCTTCTTCGAGTACAAAACAATTCTGGCCAAAAAATTAGAGCGAAACCCCAAAAGTAAAAGGCCCTGGGGGATTATTCGGAGGATTAAACCTTAAAAGGACCAAAAAACCTTTGTATCAATCCCATCTGCTAGAAAAATGACAGGGAAGGGATAATGAGAACCTTAAAAAATAGGGGGGGCCAAAGGCCCATGTTTGACACTTTTCATGTCATTTTTCTATTAGGTTTGGAAATATTGCTGCCCCCCTCTAACGGGCACCTTTCAAGGCAGGTAAAATTCCCCGACCTAGAAAATTTTACAGAGAACTTTCACGGCGCGATAACGGAGAAAAAAAACCCCTAATTATGGGAGCGCTTGAGGTTTCAAAACCCTGTATTCCCGGGAAAAACGCGGAGGGAGAGATACATGTTTAATTCACCTGGAAAACCCTTGAGGGACTAGTAGGGAACTTGCCACGAAAATCATTTCCACACGAAAGAAAAAAGATTGGCAGCCCGATGCACATCCCCAATGAAAGCAGGGGTTTCCTAGCACGTTAAGGGGGGGGGGGGGGGAAACCCCATACAAAAAGTTCGGGGGGGGACTGTTCAAACGCCCCCCCCAGAAAACAAAAGGGGGATTCCCAACGGGACCCCGGGGCAGCTTAAAGGCTGGCAGGGAAACAAGCCCCTAAAGTCATTTCCCTGATAACCCGGGGCTGGGGTTTCGTACTTTGGTTTGCGTGCAGCCAGCAGCAATAGCCGGTTGATCAGGCGTGACCCACCAGGAGGCCTGGTAAACGCCCGGCCCCCGCGGGGGCCCGTTGCCCCCCGAAACTCTCTCCGGGTTAAACCCCAGGTATGACCCCATCCCCATCCGTGGGCGGTATAAAAGATTACAGGGGTAACATAAGGGGCCCAGGGATGGGCCTAAAGTTTTGATAGCTGGCAATTTTACAGAGGTAATAAATTTTCACATTTAAAAAGGTTTAATGAACTCACCCTTTCCCCCCCCCCAAAGGTAATGAATCAGGGTGGGTTTCTTGTCACAATAAATGACAAGTTACAAAGGTATTTACAGTTTAACAGAGGTACACAATGGGCCGGGGCCCGGGCCCCAAAAGTTTTGATGGTGATTAGGTAAAGGAAATAAAACTCACAGGTGGGGCACTCTGACCCACTTTTCCCCCCTTACCATCCCTGTGTCTGGTTTCTGACCAAGCATGCCCCAAATTTTTATGCTTAAGGGGTTGGGAGAGTTTTTATGGATGACAGAGAATCAGTTACAATTAAACTGTCAATCTTTGATACATAGATGCATTTCAGTGCAAGGGTAGGCCAGAATGAAGTACAACTGTATATGTTGAATGTTGAGGACAGAGTAAAACAACTAAAGCTAAATTACGTTGATAAAATTGCTTACAACCAATGTCCCCAATATCTTACTGCCAATTTTGTTAAGGTGGGGAACCAAAGCAATTATAGCACTAGGGGAAGGGAGAACAATTTTGCAGTACCTACAGTCAGTGATCAGGCTTCAAACACATTCTATTTTACAGCAGTAAAGGAATGGAATAGACTACCTGCACATGTCAAAGCCTGTTATAGCATGAACCAGTTCAAGAAGAGAGCCAAAATGTACCTAATGAATATGACTACAGAAAAGGAGGAGAGTGATTTCTTGTATATCTAACATACATGTACAATGATATGATACTTTACCCCTTGTATATCTCCTTTCATTATAAATACTTTTCACATAGTTAAGATACTTAACTGTTTGTAACTTTTAAATATTATTAATACTTATCACAAGGACCCCAATGGAAATAAATCACTCAGATTTTTTTTTTTTTTTTTTTTTTTGGGGGGGGGGGGATTATCCTTGGTAATCCACACATGCTATGTATGATAATCTATGTAACTGTATTTATGTGTACCTGTACCTGAATAAAAACTTACATATATATATTAATGTATATTATATATATATATATATATATATAATATATATTTATATATATATATATATATATATATATATTATATATATATATATATATATATATATATATATATATATATATATATATATATATATATATATATATTATTGATTTAAATGCATAAGGAAGCACGATATTATAGATATTATACTGTTACGACATAATAATAAATATAGTCCCGCGCTCCCTTGCCTGTCTCTCATAAACCAAGATGGCGGAGTACGATCTCACGTCCAAGTTGGGGCCATTTTTGGACCGCCATTTGGTGTTTCCTCTTATGGAATTCTTATCTGTTAAGGGGGTGAGTTGCCTTTCGTGCTCGTTAACATTTGTATATGTATATTTGAGGGCACAGGCCTGCTGGTGATGACATTTGAAGCCTCCGTCTGGTAGGCACTTCCAGCCATCTGCCTCGCCATAAACATTAACTCAGTTGCTGTTTATTTTGCACCTAGTAGGTTAATACGGACACCAAGGTAAAGTTTATTGATTGTGTAAGCTGTGAAAATGCTTTGGGGTTAAACCATCTTGCTGTGTAGGTTAGACCATCTTACTGTGGGGTTAAACCATCTTACTGTTGGGTTGAACCATCTTACTGTGTAGGTTAGACCATCTTAATGTGGGGTTAAACCATCTTACTGTTGGGTTAAACCATCTTACTGTTGGGTTAAACCATCGTAGTGTGGGGTTAAACCATCTTATTCTGGGGTTAAACTACAAAATATTCAAGGAATTAATTATCATCCTTCCTTGCCTTTAATCCGATTATCTCCCATGGTCTGGGTGCTCTGTGATCCTTACAGAAGCACACAACAACATGTCAGTGCAGAGCTACATTCAAAAATATTTTATTTACAACTTTGAGTAAACAGTAAATGTTGATACTAAGTACATAAGTAAGTTTATTCAGGTACAGGTACACACAGATATGGTTGCAGCATATATGTAGATTCCCTAGGATAACGCAAAAAAGTCAAAGTGACTTCTATTGTAAACCTAATTAATTTTATTTTGGTAAGCTACAGATTTTTAAATTATTACAATTATCTTCCATAGTATACAATGTGGGTATGGGGTACTATCAAAAAGTTCCTAGACTGCCACGAAAAGAATATATAGGCTTACCTAATCACCTAAGATGAAGTTCTTTCTCGAAATATTTTCCTTGAGAGGTTATGCACTGATCCAAGTGCCTCTGCCACTTCTTGATTCATTTCTGGAAGTCTTCTTTCCTGTGTCTAGCAGTGCCTACAATGCTGCTTGAATCTACATGTCATTAAATTGCAGCCCCTTGAGTGCCATTTTTATTTTTGGAAAGAGAAAGAAGCCATGGGAGGCTAGATCTGGGGAATCAAGTGGGTGAGGGATGACCGCCAGTTTTTGGAAAACAAGCATTGGTATTTCTGATTTTGAGTCAGCAAGGCACAAATTTTGCTGCCGCTTGCCGCTTCAGATTTTCAGTCATGATGTCTTGACACAATCCATAAGAAGTTCCCACAGCACTTGCAATATCCTGGATTAGTCTTTTTCACTTTTTCAATGATGGCATCTGTTTTTTTACATTGATGGACAACCAGAGCATTCATCTTCCTGAACTAATGTTCGTCTTGCTCTGAATGAAGAAAACCATTCAAAACACTGTGCCCAACCCATTGATTCATTACCAAATGCTTGCTGAAGCATTTTGTGAGTTTCACTAGCCATTTTACCAAGCTTGAAACAGAATTTCTCACGTACTGTTTTTTTTTTTCTTTTAAGGAATACATTGTTATACAAAAGACATTGCTGACACAAGAACAACTAATGTCCATCTAATATCAACAAAATAATGACCACACAAACTCGCCATACTATTTGACAAAGGAGTGTATTGTGTAGTGTGATCTACACTACCACCATGTTTCACTCATGAAGCTCACAAATATTTGAGTGTGGCAACTTTCTGATAGCATCTTGTATATTGTGGAAAGTTACTTATGTACAGTTTAGGACATTTATTAAAGAAACCGTTTGGCTGCGAGTGGCTTCTTCAGTCCTAATATAGAGATAACTAAGAATAAGTACATATAGTGGCAGGAGCCATATATTCATTTCACACTCAGGGTGAAATGTTTCCTTTAATAAATGTCTTGATCTGTACATAAGTGACTTTTTCCACATCTTGCTGGTATCAGCATACCATATATTTTTGTTTGTGCATATATTACTTAGGATAACTCAAAACTGTTAATGTCAGTGATGCTAGTGGCAGCTCTGCTCATCCACAGCTATTGCTGAACCAGTGCTTTAATACATCCTTTCTAAATATACATTTATAATAACTTGAATAGTTGTCTGTGTTGGTTAACCCTTTGACTGTTTTGGTCGTATATACATACGTCTTACAAGGTACCGTGTTTGACGTATATATATGTACTCATAAATTCTAGCGGCTTCAAATCATGCAGGAGAAAGCTGGTAGGCCCACATGTGAGAGAATGGGTCTGTGTGGTCAGTGTGCACCATATAAAAAAAATCCTGGAGCATGCAGTGCATAATGATAAAAAAAACTCCAACCGTTTTTTTTAATTAAAATGCCGACATTGTTGTGTATTTTTGTATAGTATTTATGGCTGTATTCTCGTTTTCTTGGTCTCATTTGATAGAATGGAAAATATATTATAGAAATAGAGGTGATTTTGATTGGTTTTGCTATAAAAAAAAAACCTGGAAATGGAGCTCAAAGTAGGGGAAATGTTTGATTTTTGCCAATGTTCAAAAGTAAAGAAATAATGTCATTGTCCAGTTGTCATTCTGATATGCAGTCATGAATGGGTTGACATAATTTGTACAGTTATTACAATATTGCAGTAGTCTGCAGAACAGTAAATCTTCTATTTTTCGTTTGAATAAAAATTCAGTAGAAAGCAAGAGTAATATCAGAGGGGCCTTGAGACGTGACTGATGAACAAAGAAAATGTTATTTTAGAGCCAGGAATGTCTGCTTTGTTCATTCTGGACCCTATTTTAAAATTGTCATATTTTTTAATTTTCGTGAAATTGGCCAAATTGCAAATTTCTGACCACGTTATTGGGTAGTTGAAATCGGTAAGTGGGCAGTTTCTTGTACTCAGTCGATAGAAAAAAACGGAGTTCTAAAGAAATAGCTATGAGTTTGGTTGATTGGAACAATGGAATTAGCCGAAAATAGGGCTCAAATTGGGCGAAATCGTCGATTTGTAAGTATCACCAAGGTTGCTAATTCTGAGCATAATTCTATCAGTTTTCCATCAAATTTCGTTTTTTGGTGTCATTACAATCGGGAAAAGATTCTCTCGTTTCATAATATTTTTTTTTTTTTTTTTTTTTTTTGCGACACCAGGAGACACCTCAGGATTGGGGGTTGCGACAGTCAAGGGGTTAAATATTTTCAGCACTACTTAAAGGCTCAGTGACTTTATGGATTTAGTTTTTCCTCTTGAATATGCATAAAATCATGTACTGTATATTCCTTTTTATTTATTCTGGTTTTCTGTTTGTATAATATTAGCATATACCCCTAATTAGTTTTCAGAGTGTAAATTCAGTTCCTTCAACCTATATAAGAACATAAAGGAGGTGCCCAGTGGCAGGCCTACTGGGCCATGCTAGAGAGGTCTTAATTCTCACTCACTCAAGTGCTTATCTAGCCTATTCTCAAAGCTACCCAAGGCTTTTGTGCCAGTGATACTACTCGGGAGTTTGTTCTACTTGTCTACAACTCGGTTACCAAACCAGTGCTTTCCTGTATCCTTTCTAAATCAAAATTTTCCTACTTGAACCTATTGCTGCTTGTTCTGTGTGATTATGATTAGATATTTTTAGCAAGCTATTTATATCCTTATTTATTCCTTCCTTCCATTTATACACTTCAGTCATAAATGAAGTCCCTTTCACTGGCATAAGACAATGATTTTCAGATATATGATGAGACTGATTTGCAGAGGGCAAAGTTGGAGTTGCTTTCCAATACTAACATGGTGGATTTTGCAATGGACATCTATGCATCACTCTACCCTGACCAACTTGTCTCCGTAGAGCTTCCAGAACGCAGGTCTCGAGTTGTGTCTGAGTTGAAACATCTTCAGGTAAATTCTTCGTTACTTACACAACTCCTATACGTTAAACTAAATATTGCACAGTGCTGCTAACTGTGCTCATCATTATGTCATTTCTGAACACTTTAGTCTACAGTACTTTTAATCTTGCATTTTCTTCTAACTTAGATGTCTGTATTAGGCTGCTTATATCTACCCTCTGTTTAAGCAAGCATTATCCTGCCTGACAGTGAATGTTTAAATAAGTACAATCTAAAGAAAATATTTTATTAACTTTAATTCTTATAGTTGAGTCAGAATTAAATATGTATTGCAGTGTTGAATATCTTGGAGGGGATTGTTGACCAGAAAGTTTTACAGGAAAAGTATGAGACCAGCTTCATACAAAGGAAATTTTTCTTAGCAAACATAATGTAAGAATTGTATATTACTGAATGATTGTTTCATTTAGGAAAACTTGTGCACTCTTTGACTTGTTCTTTTATTATGAAATATGTCTGTGTTTTGTATAATGCTGTATTGTATATCTGTTTTTACAGTAATTTCATTATTAAAGATAACTAAGTACAAAACTTCATTTTGAATTTATATGTTTCTGCAGACAGAGACTGAACCCATTTTCAAGATCTTCAGTGACAGTGATGTACAGAAGCAGCTGCAGACATCTCGTGACCATCGTACCCTCATGCAGTACCTTGTGGAAAAGCATGATGTGAGTTAAAACATTTGGTTTAACCAAACTGATAGGTTTTGTTTACATTTTGCACTTTCACTCCTGTCCATGCAAATCATCTGCAGTGTATCTTTGTTAACTGTGTGTAGATACTTCTGTCTTGCTTCCACAGAAAATAAGCTTTGACATAAAGAATACTTATAAATTTCAAATAATGTGCATCATAATAACAGGAGTGGGCTTTCTTTGGGGCCAAATTGTATCTTGTTCATACCTTCTTCTCTTTCACTCTCTCTCTCCTCTCCATCCTATCTTTACCTCTTCCTCCAATCTGTTTCCCACTTTTTTTTTTTACTCTTGTAAATAGTAAAGGCAATTAATGATTTGGTGAAGACTTTTACACATAATAGTGTGATTTAGAATATCCCTGAATTTTTTTTTTTTTTCCAACAAGTCGGCCGTCTCCCACCGAGGCAGGGTGACCCAAAAAGAAAGAAAATCCCCCCCCCCCAAAAAAAATACTTTCATCATCATTCAACACTTTCACCTCACTCACACATAATCACTGTTTTTGCAGAGGTGCTCAGAAAACAACAGTTTAGAAGCATATGCGTATAAAGATACACAACATACATCCCTCCAAACTGCTAATATCCCGAACCCCTCCTTTTAGAGTGCAGGCATTGTACTTCCCATTTCCAAGACTCAAGTCCCGGGTATATAAAAATAACCCGGTTTTTCCCCGAATCCCTTCACTAAATATTACCCCGCAACAGTCGTCGGTCCCAAATACATTCGTCTCCCTTCACTCCTATCGAACACGCTCATGCACGCCCGCTGGAAGCCAAGCCCCTCGCCCCCAAAACCCCCCTTACCCTTCTTCCAACCTTTTCGAGGGGCGACCCCTACCCGCCTTCCTTCTCCTACAGATTTAAATGTCTCCATGTCAATCTACTTTGATCCATTTTCTCTAAATGACCAAACCACCTCAAAAACCCTCTTCAGCCCTTGACTAATTTCTTTTATTAACTCCACACCTTCTCCTTAAATTTCACACTCCGAATTTTCTGCATAATATTTACACCACACTAGCGCTTAGAAGGACATCTTCACTGCCTCCAACCGCCCCCTCGCTGCTGCATTCACAACCCAAACTTCACACCCCTATAAAAGTATTGGTACTACTTTTACTTTCATTACATTCCCTTCTTTGCCTCCCTAGATAACGTTTTTTGATCCAATATACCTCAATGCACCACTCCTTTTTTCCCTCATCAATTCTATGATTAACCTCATCCTTCATAAACCATCCACCGACACTTCAACTCCCAAGTATCTGAAAACATTCACTTCTTCCCTACTCTTCCTCCCAATTTGAAAATCCATTTTTTTTTTATCTAAATCATTTGATACCCTCATCACCTTACTCTTTTCTATGTTCACCCTTTTAACTTTCTACCCTTTTCAACACTCCCAAACTCATCCTAACCTTTGCAATTTTTCTTTAGAATCTCCATAAGCACAGTTCATCAGCAAAAAGTAACTGGGGTCAATTTCCATTTTGTATTTGATTCCCATAATTTAATCCTACCCCTCTCCCGAACACCCCAGCATTTACTTCTTTTACAACCCCATTATAAATATATTAAACAAAACCCTGGTGACATTACACATCCCTGTCTAAGACCTACTTTTACGGGAAGTAGTCTCCCTCTCTTTTACACACCCTAACCTGAGCCTCACTATCCTCATAAAAACTCTTTACAGCATTTAGTAACTTACCACCTATTCCATATACTTGCAACATCTGCCACATTGCTCCCCTATCCACTCTATCATATGCCTTTTCTAAATCTATAAATGCAATAAAAACTTCCCTACCTTTATCTAAATACTGTTCACATATATGCTTCAATGTTAACACTTGATCTACACATCCCCTACCCACTCTGAAACCTTCTTGCTCATCCGCAATCCTACATTCTGTCTTACCTCTAATTCTTTCAATAGTAACCCTACCGTACACTTTTCCTGGTATACTCAGTAAACTTATTCCTCTATAATTTTTACAGTCTCTTTTGTACCCCTTCCCTTTATATAAAGGGACTATACACGCTCTCCGCCAGTCCCTAGGTACCTTTCCCTCTTTCATACATTTATTGATCTTATTACTTTTCCTTTTATATCCATGGGGAAGTGGAATAAGAATCTTTCCTCCGTAAGCCATGTGTGTTGTAAAAGTCAACTAAAATGCCGGGAACAATGGGCTGGTAACCCCTTTTTCTGTAAAGATTACTAAAAAGAATAAGAAGAAGAAAATTGTCAGTGATTTAGAATATCCGTGAATACAGAATATAATTCCAGTCTCAATGGTAACTTTGTAGTTTTTGCTTAAGATGAGATAAGATAAGATTTTGTTTGGATTTTCAACCCCAAGGGGTTAGCCACCCAGGATAACCCAAGAAAGGCATTGCATCATCGAAGGACTGTCTTTCTTATTTCCATTTGGGTCCTCAATCTTGTCCCCCGGATGCGATCCACACCATTCGGCTAACACCTAGGTACCTGCTTGCTGCTAGATGAACGGGACAAGTGTAAGGAAACACACTTAATGTTTCCACCCTTGCTGGGGATTGAACCACAGACACTCGGTGTGTGAAGCAAGAGCGTTTCCTACCAGGCCACGGGCCAAATACATGAGCAATGTGTGATGTTTGTGAGGCTAGAGATTTCCAGTGCCATGGTGCCATACCTAGTCATTGGCAGTAGTAATATTATGTTTTGCTGCCTAACTGATCTTAAACAAATTCAGTAACTGGTGCCACAGGGTATGAACAAAATGTGTAGTGTTTAATCCTTTCAGGGTCCAGAGGCCAAATTTCAAAGTGCGCACAAGGGTCCAAGAATTTTCAAAAAAAATTTTGCTATTTTTTCTTATGAAATGGTAGAGAATCTTTTTCTGATGAAATGGTAGAGAATCTTTTTCTGAAGGTAATAAAACAAAAAGTACGAAATTTGATGAAAAATTTATGAAATTATGCTCTCGCGAATTTTGATGTGTCAGTGATATTTACAAATCAACGATTTTGCTGACTTTGACTCCTATTTTAGGCCAATTACATTATTCCAGTCGACCAAATTCTTAGCTATTTCACTAGTATTACTTCTATTCTATTGATTGAGCACAAGAAATTGCCAAGTTAACTGTTTCAACTACAAAATAATGTGATTGGAAATTGGTAATTTGGCCAATTTAACACAAAGTTCAAAATATTCCAGCTTCAAAATAGGGTCCAGAATAAACAATGTAGGTATTCCTGGAACTAAACTAACATTTCCTCTGTTCATTAGTTATGTTTGGAGGCTTTACAAATGAATTCCATTTTTATTTTTTATTCACATAATGAATTTTTATTCAAACCAAAAAATAGAAGATTTATTGTTATGCAATATTGTAATAATTGTATAAATATCATCACCACATTTGTGAATGTATATCAGACCCACCAGCTGATGTGTATTAGACGTGTGAGGTTGTTTGTTTACTTTTGAACATCGGCAAAAATTTAACATTTCCTCTACCTTGAGCTCAGTTTCAAGCCATTTCCAGTGCTAAAACCAATCAAAATAATCTCTATTTCTATAATATGTCTTCCATTCTATCAAATGAGACCAAGAAATCGCAAATACAACTATAAAAAACATACGAAAAACACTGCAGTGTCACTGTTTTAATCGAAAACCACGGTCTCGTTTTTTTTTCTCTCATTATACACTGTGTGTTGCAGGATTTGTTTTATGTGGTACACACATACCACATAGATGTATTCTCTCATATCTAGGCCCAAATTTACCACTCACAGCTTATCAAAGTGAGCTGAGCTCATGGCGTAGATCTATGGTTTGGACCCTGAGCGTAAAGTGTAGATCTACGGCACGGACCCTGAAAGGGTTAAATACACATCATATGGGTAAAAGTAAGAATTTGCATGTGATTTTTTTTGTTATTACAACCCAGGAGTCCCAAAGGCCTGTTATCCTGGGGGTAAAGGGAGCAAAATAAACACAGCAGAAAAACTTTTGACTTGTATTATTCTTCACCAATTTAGAAAAGAAGTATGTACACTATGTACAACAATAGGTATTAGTGCACTCCACGGTAAGCAAGGCAGAATAGAAGCCACTAGAGAGCAGACCGTGCTTCAACCAGCTCTAGAATGGGAATGACAGGGGCAGACAGGTGAGTGGTACCCACAACACCTCTGTGATTGCCAGAACCACTTTCTCATTGACTGGAACCTGGGTACTGATTGAACAACGGGGCCCCACCATCAACCCTTAGTATAACGAGCTTGTTTGGTAGGCTGTAGCAAGCGGGTGGTTAAATGATACGTCTTCGGAGGCTTCTTTCTTTATTGAAAGGTCGTGGTGGGTACACAGGCTTGTGTGTTTGTGCCCATGGCCTGGGCAGGGCCATCCCACAAGAGAGAGCTGGGAGGCCTTGTGTCTTGCTGCTAGGCCGCTGTGAGAGAGAGAGAGGCAAGTCTGGGCATACTGAAGTGGCAAGGCCTATAGATGGCAGCACCAGCATGGCGCGAAATATGAACTAAGCTGGCAGACAGCATGGGCTGTCTGTGCAGACAGTACAGGCTGTCTACATATGCTCGGCCACCTACCGCGCGTCGTCCCGACGCGACAATACTGGTGGTAAAAGAAACTCGGTCTCTCTCTCGTAGGAACAGGGCACAGAACACAAAATAAAAACTTATATATACATATGAACATGGAAAAAAAACTTCCTACAGGGAGGGAAGAAAAAAACATGTGGGGTGTGCTAAACATCGTGGTCAAAGGCAGTGAGCGTCGAAGGGCATCACTGCACGCCTTCCTGCTTTCTGGACAGATACTTGCAACACAGGAGACATCGCTGCAGCTGAGTTGTGACGTAACAGGGTACGGTCTCCTCTGGAACGGTGAAGCAGTCATCGTAGGAGTCACTGCAGGTTTTCACTCAACCTGGGGCATGACATGCTGGTGCCCTCGAGTGAGGCGTCGACAAAACTCGACAACTGGGCAGGACTTCTGGCAAGCGGACTCAGGAGGACACTTCTCGACTGGTACTGTCGCTGGGCTGTCACTGCCGGCGAGCGTGGAGTGAGTTGTGGAGCGAGTCATGGCAGAGACGACTGGGCGAAACATCTGGGAGTCATAACATCATACACCAGACTGCAGTGAGAGAGCTAGCAGTCAAAGTGACATCTTCTTTGTGCAGGCTGCTCACTGAAGCTTGTGACACGAGGCTGACACAGCGCCTGCCGACAGGCCTAACTGCGGCTTGGCGAGTATCATCTCTCCACAGTTGGAGTTTTAGCAGAGGTTAGTCTAAGCGTCCCCAGACTTGTTTCTCTACATATAACTGCACTCTGATGGTCTGGAGGTGAAGTGAAACAAATCTCGATGGGAATCGTAGGAGGTACAATTCTGCAGAACATCACGAGCGACGAGCATAAAAGCTTTCTGTACAAGAGGGCTCGGTCACTCGGAGCTGTCTTGACATCAGCTGTCAAACGTACTGGTCACACGGGTGACTTAGCACAGTGGTGCTACTCAAGTCTGGCTCAGACCTCACTGGACACACGGAAACTTTACACACCCGCGGTACAACATGGCTTAAACTAGCAAATGATGCTTTTCTGTGCATAAACTGACTCTAAGACATACTAAAATGTGAGAACACTGAGAGGAATTAATTAACACGACATATATCTTCTCGACAATATTAAAATAATTGTACTAGAAACACTCGATGTGACATCATGTGATGTCAGGCGTGATGACGTCAGCAGACATCTCGAGGTGACGCCAGCAGCACTGTGACGTCAGCAGACATCTCGAGGTGACGTCAGCAGACATCTCAAGGTGACGTCAGCAGACATCTCGAGGTGACGTCAGCAGACATCTCGAGGTGATGTCAGCAGACATCTCGAGGTGACGTCAGCAGACATCTCGAGGGGGGACGTCAGCAGACATCTCGAGGTGACGTCAGCAGACATCTCGAGGTGACGTCAGCAGACATCTCGAGGTGATGTCAGCAGACATCTCGAGGTGACGTCAGGCAGACATCGTGACGTCATGAAGTCGGGCAGCATCGTGGTGACGTCAATGTGATGCGGGCAGCAGACCACAGCATGTGGCCTGGGACATCTGGTAACTCACATAGCTCGTAGGTCTACGTGACATCACCCACACCCACGTGGCATCGCGATCCACGTGGTGTCGTGATCTACGTGGCATGCTGATCCACGTAGCTTCGAGTGGCCTCGGGCACTCAGATACACAGCTCTGGCAATGAATCACACGAAAAACAGCAGAAAACACAGCAGAGGGAGTGGGCAGTGGTGAGTGGTGTATGGTAGACGGGTGAGCGTGAGTAGGGCGAGCATGGGCAAGGTGAGGAACAGCCACTTCCTCTCCTCTCCTCCCCCACCCACAAATACGTAGAGAACTCACACTGGACGCAGAAATCACCACAAAACTCACCTCTGGCTTGCTGGAACAGCTGTGCTGAGCTGAACAACAACAGCAACATACAAGTGACGCTGAACACGTGACTTGAGAAACAGCGTGGGACGCTGTAGCGTGGGGTCACTGTGACGCCACTTACTATTCTCGGAGAATTTCGGCAAATTTCGGCCTGGATCCTGCTTGTACCTGTGTCTGGATGCTCAAACGTGCAGACACGACATCAGGATAACTCGTTGAAAGACTGATGCTTCTTGTATGGGATGATGAAGTGAAGATGACTTCATCCCTCTTCCTTCCTCGCTTTGGGCAAACACAACTTCTGCGACCACCGCTGGTACCAATTATAACGGGCTTGTTTGGTAGGCTGTAGCAAGCGGGTGGTTAAATGATACGTCTTCGGAGGCTTCTTACTTTATTGAAAGGTCGTGGTGGGTACACAGGCTTGTGTGTTTGTGCCCATGGCCTGGGCAGGGCCATCCCACGAGAGAGAGCTGGGAGGCCTTGTGTCTTGCTGCTAGGCCGCTGTGAGAGAGAGAGAGGCAAGTCTGGGCATACTGAAGTGGCAAGGCCTATAGATGGCAGCACCAGCATGGTGCAAAATATGAACTAAGCTGGCAGACAGCATGGGCTGTCTGTGCAGACAGTACAGGCTATCTACATTAGTACCTGGTTCGCTGGTTGGGGGAGATAGCCTTTCAATGAGGGTGTGTACATGCACTGAATAAAGGTTACGTACTCTTTGCATGCCACATTTGTTAAACATCTAACTTATTATTTTTACCATATGTGATACAGTAGAGTAAATAATTATTTTGAGTGCTCATGAAGTGGGTTGTGAAATTTGTCTTGATATAATGTAAAGCATGAAAAATCTTAAAATAAATTAATGTTTTAATATTATGCATTTTTTGCAGTTCCGGCCAGAAATGTTGGATACCTTATACTCATTTGCCAAATTCCAGTATGAGTGTGGTAACTATACTGGTGCTGCTGATTACCTCTACCTCCATCGTGGTTTAGTGCCTGTCAGTGACAAGGTAATAACATTGTTTTCTCTAGAGGAATTAGCTTGTTCATAATATGTACTGTACCTACAGTGTTGAGTTCTTGATAGGGAACTTCAGTTATGCTGAACATAGATGATAAGAGATCTGTTCAACTGATGCCTATGTACCTGGTGATTGTTCAGGGTAATGTCACATTTTGTGGCCAGGTCTCTGACTAGCTGTCATCTCTTAACAGCTTGTAACAATAATCTGGCTGATCAAGACAGTCCCCAGAAGACAAATAAGACATGCTATGCCTAGATATCTTTGTTATGAAGACATTGCCCCAACCAGTGGCTTTATTAATTTAATGCAGAGATTATACACTAGAGACAGTGGAAGATAAGGTAATCAGTCCCTTAGACCTGATGGAAAGTATTCAGTCTTTGGATCAGTTTGAACCAGTGGTAGGAGAATGGACACATACTGGAGCCAGAAGAAAGGCATAGCAGTTCAAATCAGTTACAGGCAAGGAGAGGGACTCACTAGTGGAAATAGGTCATGCTCAAGAGTTGAGCCAAACATTATCAATAGGACTGTAGAAGATATTGTCTGTACCGTGCTGTCAGACATTTATGATTCTATTAATGGTAAATAATACTGACAAGTAGATAATTAATATAAATGCAATGCATTGATATTTTATTATGAAGATGTTTCACCAACCAGTGACTTTGTTCAAGAGATTATATCAAAATGGTATACAATACCGACAGGTTGTTAGGTAAGACACATATGTTGCATATGTGTCTTACCTAACAACCTGTCGGTATTGTATACCATTTTGATGTTCATCTTGTCAGACACTGCAACACGTGGCATCTTGGTACAGAAAACACCTTGGACAAGCTTTTCAAGTGAGAAGTGTTGGATCTGAGAGGGACATGACCTCTCAGTGGCCTCTCACTACTACTACTACTACTACTACTACTACTACTACTACTACTACTACTACTACTACTACTACTACTACTACCCTGCACCTCTCCTTCCGACAGTATTTAAGTCTCCGCACTGTCGCTTGATCTTCAGATAGTTCCTGACTATGGAACTGAACTTCTCCAGGCCGAGGGACTGACAACCTCAAATTCTACGACTTTAAGGGTGATGGACTGATTACATCGTTTTCACATCTCTACTGTTCCTGCCTACTTTCTGTATTCGACTGAAGAAGCCTACTGTGTAGGCGAAACGTTTCGGAATAAAGTTGTCTAACTGTTGCATATGTGTCTTACCTAACAAGAGATTATAAACTGAAGACATTGAAAAATGAGGTAATCAGGTGTTCAGTCCTTGGATTAATCTGAAGCAAAGGTGTTAAATGTTGGGTGACTGTGCCTGGGAGATATGAAGAGAGCTGCCAACTTTGGCTTTGGCTCCCAGCAATAGCATAAGATGACAGATGTCTATACTTAACATTCCAATGCCTGTCTGAATTTTCTGTGTAACTTATTTTTTGTAAACGTATGCATGAGGAGTTGATAATGCCCTGGTTAGTGGAAGAGTAAATAGGAAGTCTGCTACACCATGAACCTTGACCAAATGAAAGCCATTGTCAGCAGGAGATTCAGGAAGAGAATGCCCACCTTACCTCTTGCCAACCTATGGCTTTGGATCTCGGAAATATTGTGAAAATGCAGATTTCTTTCCTTCTTTGACACACATGAATTGCTTATACAACTTTCATTTAGTATGATTTATGCATTGAGAGGCTGATAATGCCATGTTTAGTGGAGAGAAATTATGGAGTCTGCTACCTCACACACTTTGGTCAAACAAAAGCTAGTCAGCAGGAAATTAGCATACCACCTCTCAAAATACTGTTATTGCTGTATTGATATATGAACAGAGGTGGCAGCTCGCAGGAGACTCGTCCATATGTTTTCCCTTGTTTTGATAGACAACCAGAAACACTGCATTACCAAACAAGGTGTGGGGATTCTCTTAGAATGAACCAATGTGTTTGGGTAATCAGCTGATGTCATACCTGCATCCAGGGCCAGATTTAGGCATAGGCTAAATCTGACTCTAAACCTATACCTGTTACACTTCTTACATTAATTATCAACATTTATAATTTTTCTTTTTATAAAATTTAATATACAGTTTAACAAGTTGGCACATCTTTTGGGGACACCATTCATGACTTAGTTGATTTTTTTTTGTTTTATCAGTGTTACTTGTGTTATAATTTTCAAATTATGTTTCATCTGGCAGTTACAAATTTACAACAGTATTTTACTCCTAGGAATTAATTAAATTTAGTCACTGGGAATGAACTTGCTGTATTTTTATCTATTAATGAATATTTTTAAACTGAATAATTAAAGGTGTATTTCTTAAAGTTGAAGTGAAGTAGCCCTCCTACCCCCACATGGGTTTGTTATTCATCTAGGCAGCATTCTTACTAGGTTCCCATAGCTTAGGGTCTCACTATGTTTAAATGTGGTCCTGCCTGCACCTCTGAATATGTATATGTATTGAATCCCACTACACAACTTTCTAGTTTAAACACATATTCATGTTATCACCAATCTATTCAGTAGTTTAAGAAATACAGCTGGATTAGATAAATCACTGTGAAAAGCTCTGGAATGTGTAATTACAACTCGCTTATGCTAATGTATGATACTAAACTTAGTGGATTTTTTTATGATAATTCACACTGAATAGTTTCTTCAGACTTTTTATGTTGGTCCCATAATATTACGGCTTTGGGGCCAGTGTTTGTCCTGTAATACTACGCCAAAATTCTAGCAGCTTCCAATCTTGCGGGAGATAGCTGGTGGGCCTACATACAAGAGAATGGGTCTGAGTGGTCAATGTGCACAGTATAAAAAAAAATCCTGCAGCACGCAGTGCATAATAAAAAAAAACTGCAACAGCGTTTTTGGTTTAAAACAAGGACTTAGTGTATGTAGTATTGATGGTTGTTACTTGACTCAAGAAATCGTAATGACACGATTGCAAATAAACCATACCCCCGGCCGGGATTGAACCCGCGGTCATAGTCTCAAAACTCCAGCCCGTCGCGTTAGCCACTAGACCAGCTAGCCACAATAAGATTCATCCAACTAGGTATATTTCTACACCATAGGAAAGTTAGCACAGGCACCTCTGTGACCACAAATGCAAGTTTTTACAGACGAATCTCCAGCTAGCGTGGCCGTGACGAACTCTAGCTCAAGTCCCTTCACTGCCGTCAACATGACTTGAGCTAGAGTTCGTCACGGCCACGCTAGCTGGAGATTCGTCTGTAAAAACTTGCATTTGTGGTCACAAAGGTGCCTGTGCTAACTTTCCTATGGTGTAGAAATATACCTAGTTGGATGAATCTTATTGTGGCTAGCTGGTCTAGTGTCTAACGCGATGGGCTGGAGTTTTGAGACTCTATGACCGCGGGTTCAATCCCGGCCGGGGGTATGGTTTTGATGGTTGTTTTCTGTTTTTTGGTCTCATTTGATAGAATGGAAGATATATTTCAGAAATAGAGATGATTTTGAATGGTTTACAGAGTAAAAGTACCTGGAAGTTGAGCTCAGAGTAGCAGAAATGTTCTATTTTTGCCAATGTTCAAGAGTAGACAAATCATGTCCACATC
>NC_069402.1:110142408-110167335 GCF_026875155.1 Cherax quadricarinatus
TGCACGTAAAAAAAAATCCTGCAGCACGCAGTGCATAATAAAAAAAAAACTGCAAACAGCGTTTTGGTTTTTAAAACAAGGACTTAGTGTATGTAGTATTGATGGTTGTTACTTGACTCAAGAAATCGTAATGACACGATTGCAAATAAACCATACCCCCGGCCCGGGGATTGAACCCGCGGTCATAGAGTCTCAAACTCCAGCCCGTCGTGTTAGCCACTAGACCAGCTAGCCACAATAAGATTCATCCAACTAGGTATATTTCTACACCATAGGAAAGTTAGCACAGACACCTCTGTGACCACAAATGCAAGTTTTTACAGACGAATCTCCAGCTAGCGTGGCCGTGACGAACTCTAGCTCAAGTCCCTTCACTGCCGCCAACATGACTTGAGCTAGAGTTCGTCACGGCCACGCTAGCTGGAGATTCGTCTGTAAAAACTTGCATTTGTGGTCACAGAGGTGCCTGTGCTAACTTTCCTATGTGTGAATAAAAATTCATTATGTGAATAAAAAATCAAAATGGAATTTATTTGTAAAGCCTCAAAACGTAACTAATGAACAGAGGAAATGTTAGTTTAGTGCCAGGAATACCTACATTGTTTATTCTGGACCCCATTTTGAAATTGGAATATTTTGAACTTTGTGTTAAATTGGGCAAATTACCAATTTCTGGTCACTTTATTTTGTAGTTGAAACAGTTGACTTGGCGATTTCTTGTGCTCAATCGATAGAACAGAAGTAATACTAGTGAAATAGCTAAGAATTTGGTCGACTGGAACAATGTAATTGGCCTAAAATGGGAGTCAAAATCGGCAAAATCGCCAATTCATAAATATCGCTGACACATCAAAATTCACGAGAGCATAATTTCGTCAATTTTCCATCAAATTTCATACTTTTTGTTTTATTACATTCACAAAAAGATTCTCTACCATTTCATAAGAAAAAAATAATTTTTTTTTTTTAAATTCTTGGACACTGGGGCACCACTTCAGATTTTGGCCTTGGACCCTGAAAGGGTTAACTAACAGTAGAACTAGGCATTAAAAAACAATAAAAAGTAAAATACATACACAGTACTTACCGTAATATATTTGTAGTCTTAATGTAGGGCAAGAGGCGAGTAGTATTTATTTGTAGGAAGTCAGGTGTAGGGTAGCCAGGAAGCCTGCCTGGCTCCCACACTTAAATGTAATACTGTATATGATATTTAAAGCAGTCCAGAGCGATATTATTACCATTGACATACCTTGTTCACTGAGTTTAATCATTTCTAACAACTACCTTTAGATGCCATTACAAACGAAGGGAGAAGTGATGAGAAATCATGCCGAGAATTGAAAACAAAGCTGAATGCATCAAGAGGAGTGACTGAGCCAAAGGGGAATTGATACACATTTTCTCTAGTATTGGACGAGAGAAAACATAAGTCTTTTCACAGTGATTTATCTAATCCAGCTGTGTTTCTTAAACTACTGAATAGATTGGTGATAACATGAATATGTGTTAAACTAGAAAGTAGTGTAGTGGGATTCAATACATATACATATTCAGAGGTGCAGGCAGGACCACATTTAAACATAGTGAGACCCTAAGCTATGGGAACCTAGTAAGAATGCTGCCTAGATGAATAACAAACCCATGTGGGGGTACGAGGGCTACTTCACTTCAACTTTAAGAAATACACCTTTAATTATTCAGTTTAAAAATATTCATTAATAGATAAAAATACAGCAAGTTCATTCCCAGTGACTAAATTTAATTAATTCCTAGGAGTAAAATACTGTTGTAAATTTGTAACTGCCAGATGAAACATAATTTGAAAATTATAACACAAGTAACACTGATAAAACATAAAAAAAAATCAACTAAGTCATGAATGGTGTCCCCAAAAGATGTGCCAACTTGTTAAACTGTATATTAAATTTTATAAAAAGAAAAATTATAAATGTTGATAATTAATGTAAGAAGTGTAACAGGTATAGGTTTAGAGTCAGATTTAGCCTATGCCTAAATCTGGCCCTGGATGCAGGTATGACATCAGCTGATTACCCAAACACATTGGCTCATTCTAAGAGAATCCCCACACCTTGTTTGGTAATGCAGTGTTTCTGGTTGTCTATCAAAACAAGGGAAAACATATGGACGAGTCTCCTGCGAGCTGCCACCTCTGTTCATATATCAATACAGCAATAACAGTATTTTGAGAGGTGGTATGCTAATTTCCTGCTGACTAGCTTTTGTTTGACCAAAGTGTGTGAGGTAGCAGACTCCATAATTTCTCCTCCACTAAACATGGCATTATCAGCCTCTCAATGCATAAATCATACTAAATAAAAGTTGTATAAGCAATTCATGTGTGTCAAAGAAGGAAAGAAATCTGCATTTTCACAATATTTCCGAGATCCAAAGCCATAGTTGGCAAGAGGTAAGGTGGGCATTCTCTTCCTGAATCTCCTGCTGACAATGGCTTTCATTTGGTCAAGGTTCATGGTGTAGCAGACTTCCTATTTACTCTTCCACTAACCAGGGCATTATCAACTCCTCATGCATACGTTTACAAAAAATAAGTTACACAGAAAATTCAGACAGGCATTGGAATGTTAAGTATAGACATCTGTCATCTTATGCTATTGCTGGGAGCCAAAGCCAAAGTTGGCAGCTCTCTTCATATCTCCCAGGCATAGTCACCCAACATTTAACACCTTTGCTTCAGATTAATCCAAGGACTGAACACCTGATTACCTCATTTTTCAATGTCTTCAGTTTATAATCTCTTGAACAAAGTCACTGGTTGGTGAAACATCTTCATAATAAAATATCAATGCATTGCATTTATATTAATTATCTACTTGTCAGTATTATTTACCATTAATAGAATCATAAATGTCTGACAGCACGGTACAGACAATATCTTCTACAGTCCTATTGATAATGTTTGGCTCAACTCTTGAGCATAACCTATTTCCACTAGTGAGTCCCTCTCCTTGCCTGTAACTGATTTGAACTGCTATGCCTTTCTTCTGGCTCCAGTATGTGTCCATTCTCCTACCATTGGTTCAAACTGATCCAAAGACTGAATACTTTCCATCAGGTCTAAGGGACTGATTACCTTATCTTCCACTGTCTCTAGTTTATAATCTCTGCATTAAATTAATAAAGCCACTGGTTGGGGCAATGTCTTCATAACAAAGATATCTAGGCATAGCATGTCTTATTTGTCTTCCTGGGGACTGTCTTGATCAGCCAGATTATTGTTACAAGCTGTTAAGAGATGACAGCTAGTCAGAGACCTGGCCACAAAATGTGACATTACCCTGAACAATCACCAGGTACATAGGCATCAGTTGAACAGATCTCTTATCATCTATGTTCAGCATAACTGAAGTTCCCTATCAAGAACTCAACACTTTTAGGTACAGTACATATTATGAACAAGCTAATTCCTCAAAGAGAAAACAATGTTATTACCTTGTCACTGACAGGCACTAAACCACGATGGAGGTAGAGGTAATCAGCAGCACCAGTATAGTTACCACACTCATACTGGAATTTGGCAAATGAGTATAAGGTATCCAACATTTCTGGCCGGAACTGCAAAAAATGCATAATATTAAAACATTAATTTATTTTAAGATTTTTCATGCTTTACATTATATCAAGACAAATTTCACAACCCACTTCATGAGCACTCAAAATAATTATTTACTCTACTGTATCACATATGGTAAAAATAATAAGTTAGATGTTTAACAAATGTGGCATGCAAAGAGTACGTAACCTTTATTCAGTGCATGTACACACCCTCATTGAAAGGCTATCTCCCCCAACCAGCAAACCAGGTACTAATGTAGATAGCCTGTACTGTCTGCACAGACAGCCCATGCTGTCTGCCAGCTTAGTTCATATTTCGCACCATGCTGGTGCTGCCATCTATAGGCCTTGCCACTTCAGTATGCCCAGACTTGCCTCTCTCTCTCTCACAGCGCCCTAGCAGCAAGACACAAGGCCTCCCAGCTCTCTCTCGTGGGATGGCCCTGCCCGGGCCATGGGCACAAACACACAAGCCTGTGTACCCACCACGACCTTTCAATAAAGTAAGAAGCCTCCGAAGACGTATCATTTAACCACCCGCTTGCTACAGCCTACCAAACAAGCCCGTTATAATTGGTACCAGCGGTGGTCGCAGAAGTTGTGTTTGCCCAAAGTGAGGAAGGAAGAGGGATGAAGTCATCTTCACTTCATCATCCCATACAAGAAGCATCAGTCTCTCAACGAGTTATCCTGATGTCGTGTCTGCACGTTTGAGCATCCAGACACAGGTACAAGCAGGATCCAGGCCGAAATTTGCCGAAATTCTCCGAGAATTGTAAGTGGCGTCACAGTGACCCCATGCTACAGCGTCCCACGCTGTTTCTCAAGTCACGTGTTCAGCGTCACTTGTATGTTGCTGTTGTTGTTCAGCTCAGCACAGCTGTTCCAGCAAGCCAGAGGTGAGTTTTGTGGTGATTTCTGCGTCCAGTGTGAGTTCTCTATGTATTTGTGGGTGGGGGAGGAGGAGAGGAAGTGGCTGTTCCTCACCTTGCCCATGCTCGCCCTACTCACGCTCACCCGTCTACCATACACCACTCACCACTGCCCACTCCCTCTGCTGTGTTTTCTGCTGTTTTTCATGTGATTCATTGCCAGAGCTGTGTATCCGAGTGCCCGAGGCCACTCGAAGCTACGTGGATCAGCATGCCACGTAGATCACGACACCACGTGGATCGCGAGGCCACGTGGGTATGGGTGATGTCACGTAGACCTACGAGCTACGTGAGTTACCAGATGTCCCAGGCCACATGCTGTGGTCTGCTGCCCGCATCACATTGACGTCACCCACGATGCTACCCGACTTCATGACATCACGATGTCTGCCTGACGTCACCTCGAGATGTCTGCTGACGTCACCTCGAGATGTCTGCTGACGTCACAGTGCTGCTGACGTCACCTCGAGATGTCTGCTGACGTCAGTGCTGCTGACGTCATCATGCCTGACATCACATGATGTCACATCGAGTGTTTCTAGTAATTATTTTAATATTGTCGAGAAGATTGAGAGAAGATATATGTCGTGTTAATTAATTCCTCTCAGTGTTCTCACATTTTAGTATGTCTTAAGAGTCAGTTTATGCACAGAAACGCATCATTTGCTAGTTTAAGCCATGTTGTACCGCGGGTGTGTAAAGTTTCCGTGTGTCCAGTGAGGTCTGAGCCAGACCTGAGTAGCACCACTGTGCTAAGTCACCCATGTGACCAGTACGTTTGACAGCTGATGTCAAGATAGCTCCGAGTGATCGAGCCCTCTTGTACAGAAAGCTTTTATGCTCGTCGCTCGTGATGTTCTGCAGAATCGTACCTCCTACGATTCCCATCGAGATTTGTTTCACTTGACCTCCAGACCGTCAGAGTGCAGTTATATGTAGAGAAACAAGTCTGGGGATGCTTAGACTAACCTCTGCTATAACTCCAACTGTGGAGAGATGATACTCGCCAAGCCGCAGTTAGGCCTGTCGGCAGGCGCTGTGTCAGCCTCGTGTCACAAGCTTCAGTGAGCAGCCTGCACAAAGAAGATGTCACTTTGACTGCTAGCTCTCTCACTGCAGTCTGGTGTATGATGTTACGACTCCCAGATGTTTCGCCCAGTCGTCTCTGCCATGACTCGCTCCACAACTCACTCCACGCTCGCCGGCAGTGACAGCCCAGCGACAGTACCAGTCGAGAAGTGTCCTCCTGAGTCGCTTGCCAGAAGTCCTGCCCAGTTGCCGAGTTTTGTCGACGCCTCACTCGAGGGCACCAGCATGTCGTGCCCCAGGTTGAGTGAAAACCTGCAGCGACTCCTACGATGACTGCTTCACCGTTCCAGAGGAGACCGTACCCTGTTACATCACAGCTCAGCTGCAGCGATATCTCCTGTGTTGCAGTATCTGTCCAGACGCAGGAAGGCGTGCAGTGATGCCCTTCGACGCTCACTGCCTTTGACCACGATGTTTAGCACACCCCACATGTTTTTTTCTTCCCTCCCTGTAGGAAGTTTTTTTTTCCATGTTCATATGTATATATATGTTTTTATTTTGTGTTCTGTGCCCTGTTCCTACGAGAGAGAGACCGAGTTTCTTTTACCACCAGTATTGTCGCGTCGGGACGACGCGCGGTAGGTGGCCGAGCGTATGTAGACAGCCTGTACTGTCTGCACAGACAGCCCATGCTGTCTGCCAGCTTAGTTCATATTTCGCGCCATGCTGGTGCTGCCATCTATAGGCCTTGCCACTTCAGTATGCCCAGACTTGCCTCTCTCTCTCTCACAGCGGCCTAGCAGCAAGACACAAGGCCTCCCAGCTCTCTCTTGTGGGATGGCCCTGCCCGGGCCATGGGCACAAACACACAAGCCTGTGTACCCACCACGACCTTTCAATAAAGTAAGAAGCCTCCTAAGACGTATCATTTAACCACCCGCTTGCTACAGCCTACCAAACAAGCTCGTTATACTAAGGGTTGATGGTGGGGCCCCGTTGTTCAATCAGTACCCAGGTTCCAGTCAATGAGAAAGTGGTTCTGGCAATCACAGAGGTGTTGTAGGTACCACTCACCTGTCTGCCCCTGTCATTCCCATTCTAGAGCTGGTTGAAGCACGGTCTGCTCTCTAGTGGCTTCTATTCTGCCTTGCTTACCGTGGAGTGCACTAATACCTATTGTTGTACATAGTGTACATACTTCTGTTCTAAATTGGTGAAGAATAATACAAGTCAAAAGTTTTTCTGCTGTGTTCATTTTGCTCCCTTTACCCTCAGGATAACAGGCCTTTGGGACTCCTGGGTTGTAATAACAAAAAAAATCACATGCAAATTCTTACTTTTACCCATCTGATGTGTATTTAACCCTTTCAGGGTCCGTGCCTAGATGTACGCTTTACACTCAGGGTCCGAACCATAGATCTACGCCATGAGCTCAGCTCACTTTGATAAGCTGTGAGTGGTAAATTTGGGCCTAGATATGAGAGAATACATCTATGTGGTATGTGTGTACCACATAAAACAAATCCTGCAGCACACAGTGTATAATGAGAGAAAAAAAACTGAGACCGTGATTTTCGATTAAAACAGTGACATTGCAGTGTTTTTCGTATGTTTTTTATAGTTGTATTTACGATTTCTTGGTCTCATTTGATAGAATGGAAGACATATTTTAGAAATAGAGATTATTTTGATTGGTTTTAGCACTGGAAATGGCTTGAAACTGAGCTCAAAGTAGCAGAAATGTTAAATTTTTGCCGATGTTCAAAAGTAAACAAACAACCTCACACGTCTAATACACATCAGCTGGTGGGTCTGATATACAATCACAAATGTGGTGATGATATTTATACAATTATTACAATATTGCATAACAATAAATCTTCTATTTTTTGGTTTGAATAAAAATTCATTATGTGAATAAAAAATAAAAATGGAATTCATTTGTAAAGCCTCCAAACATAACTAATGAACAGAGGAAATGTTAGTTTAGTTCCAGGAATACCTACATTGTTTATTCTGGACCCTATTTTGAAGCTGGAATATTTTGAACTTTGTGTTAAATTGGCCAAATTACCAATTTCCAATCACTTTATTTTGTAGTTGAAACAGTTAACTTGGCAATTTCTTGTGCTCAATCAATAGAATAGAAGTAATACTAGTGTACACTTCCTAGCAGAGTTTACTGCCAGAGGGGAATCATAGGCCTGTCCCGTGTGGAAAAATAATAATATTGAACACAAAGAGGAAAGAAAGTCTCCCTGAAAGCATTGAGTATACATAGTGTATAGTGTATACTACAGTGGCTCCCTAGTATATTGATGATAAAGGCTAAAGTGTCATTTGAAAACAGGTGAATTTGTAAATGAAGTAATAAGCCTATAGAGGCAGGTGCCAGAAGTCGCCAGAAACTTACCACAGGTCAGCTGTTTTTAATAATCTTCCTGGCCTGCTAGTGTACTCGCATATAATCTAGTGATACCAGTGAATAGCAGAATACAGTGTTGTAGTAGCAACTAACCAGTATTATAATGGTACTTAGTGAAGTGGAGTGACTTTCATTAGTTTCTTTTTCTTGAAATACCAGACGTTACTGTGAATTTCATATAACCTGTAGTTACCAGCGGTCGCAATATACACAACGAGAAGCAATTATTACTACAGAAAAAGCGCCCTTCCTCCAAAATTTGCACCAGTCAACTATAGTGATAATATAGCATTTATTGTGGTGGAGACGGAAAAAAAAAATAGAGAAGCTAGATACAGCGATTGATAAACAAAGGTGGAGGCTCGACCGTTCGTCATTGTAGGAGTGCCAGCAGTCACCGGCTCTTCAACACGCAAGTTATACTTTTGTATCAATCAAATCACATATTACTCGGGTAGATAATTTCCAGTAGATCCTTCATGTGTTAGCTCAAATCACCGACCAGTATGGTTTAAATAAGTGACCCACTGATCAGATCAGATAGACTGGTCCAAACCCTTGACTGGTCCGAACCCTTGACTGGTCCGAACCCTGGACTGGTTTCAAACGGTTTCGTTGTGCACCACCTAGCAGGTTATTAATAGAATATTCAAGAGGTTGCTAGTAGAATTGCAGTAAATCAACCATTCAAATCATTATGAAGCGTGTGTATCTGTGGCAGTCAAACAAACGGGCTTCCACTGCATAAATTGTCATTTCTGGGGAAAATTGGGTGTCACGCCCCTTGTGCAGTACCCAAAAGAACTAGCTACAACAGTTTAAAACGGGGAATGTTTTTGGTATCCCCAAATGAATAAATCTGGGACAAAAATCAAAAGGGATTAAAAGAGGTAAACAAAAAGCTGTTTCATAGAAAACCGGGAAGCTTTAAAAGTGGGAACATAAAAAGTCCGGGCTGAATGGTACTCCCCTTGAACTGGCCATGTACACAAACTGTAAGGCGGGAGATGATGTCCTGGTAGTCATAAATGGGGGGCTGATAGTGTGTCCTGGAGCATAAGGGGGAACGGGAGGGCTGTCCCGGGGAGACAGTAATGGTGAAGCGGGAGGTGCTGTCCTGGGGACAGAAATTGGTGAAGATGGAATGTTTCCGGGGAGAAGAAAGGGGGAAGGGGAATGCTGTCCTGGGGACAGTAATGGTGAAGCTGGAGATTTTGTCCAGGAGTGGGGAAATTTATACGCGGAAGGAATACTATGAAGACCGCTGGGGGGCAGGAGCCATAGTAGGAAAAAAGGTATCAAAGATAAAAAAACCAATATTGAAACTAGAAAACCGCAGGAATAGCAAAAAAGGGGAAATCCCTAGAAATAGTGAGAAATTCCCCAAAAACAAATGGGGGGAGCTCCATTTTTGGGTGCTAGGGAGGATAAAAATAAGACAGGGGAAACATGCCCAAACAGGGAATACAGACACAAAAACCCCAAGGCAAACGAAACCAAGCCTGGCACATACATCCTCGGTATCTGCTGGCAGGGAAACTGGAAAAACAGAGGGGACGTGCAACTAGACCACCCTAAAAATCCATGCCAAATTTGAAAACGGGAAATGCAAACCCCTTTCCGAAAGCTTTTTACCTGAACTGGTCCTTTCGTACAGGAAAGACGTCTAAACTTAAATTGGGCCGGGCATACCATCAAAAAGGGGACAAAAAGATACAAAACATCCAGCCAGGGGAAAAACCGGGGTACCACAGCCACTCAAGGGGGAAAGGGGTTTTTTTAGTGCCAGGAAGGAAAAAAAACGGGGCAGGAAGGGCAAAAAATCGTCCCCAAATCCAGTCTTTTCCGGGAGGGGAACCCACAGTCGGGGCCCTCCACTCCAACCGCAGATACAGAACTAATGCCGGAAAAAAAAAACCCCCCCCCAGTACCAAACAATACCACCACCAAAAATTCTTCTTTGCAAATTACAGGCCCAAAAGCCCAACAAAAAACAAAAACCTTTCATCCGTGGACGCTTGCAGAGGCAAAGGCAATGTCCGGCTTTCACTGAGCCCCCACATAAAGGATCACTTGGACAATGAAATATGGATCCCGGGTTTACAACCTATACAGATGTACGGTGAACGGGGAAAAAGGGGGGGGGTTGGCCTGTACTTTGCAGAGTCACTTGTTTGCACGAACTGCTAAACCCCTCAAATGATTAGTGGAAGTTTTGCAGTAAAGGTCGAAAACCCAAAAACCAGTCATGTATAGTCTACAACCCTCCGGATGAAAACATCCCAGCAATTCCAGGAACAGCTTTTAAAAAATTGCCCACTGTCGGGAAAAAAACCTTCCAGCTCCTCACCCAAACATCTTGCTCCTGGGGGATTTCAATTTAAAGGCACCAAAAATGGAGGAATATAGCCAAAAATTTTGTTGCAGTAATAAAAAGGAGGCAGCTCTGATAAAAACTCCACTCACCGAGTTTTTAAATCTCGCACAAAATTCAATTTAAACCAGCAAATAATAGAGCCTATAGACTGGAAATCACTAGACCTCATCTTCACAAAAATGATGATCTATAAGAAATATCACCAATCAAAACAATATACTCAGATCACAACATAATTTGAGGTTCAGTCATGTATGCGCACCCCCAACCGACATAATAAATTAGTCACGAGGGAGCATTCCCCAAATTCAACTAAATAACAAAAACATAAAGTGGGACCAAGAAAACCAAGTCCAAACCATATAAGTGGGAAGATATACTAAGCAACAAGCCCCCCAATTATGCCTAGAACAGTTTTAACTCGGTAGCACTCGATGTAGCACAAGGCTTATTCCTCAAAGAAAAAGGAGGATTAGATTAAAACAGAAAGAGACAGGCGCTCCCTTTAAGGCGACAAAAAAGAATAACAGAGCGGCTAAAAGAGGTCAATATATTAAATGCGTGGGGAGACACGGTAGAGAAATAAACTCAACTTAAGCTAAAAAAATCCTTTAGGAGTCAGGAATCGGGGAAAATAAAAGCCAAAAAAAATCAAAAGAAACCCAAAGTATTTCTTCTCCTATCCCAAAATAAAAAATCGAGAACAACGTCCATATTGGGCCCCTACTTAAACAAGAGGGCCCTCCAGTGACAACAAGGAAATGAGGGCTACTCAAGCCCAAAGACTCAGTTTTTAGCAAGCGCTAACCAGACGAGAGTCGAAATCAAAATGAATTTTTTTGAAGGCCACAAAAAATTTGATTAACACAACCTATCCGTGTTACCACCCAAAGACTTCGAACGGGGCGAAAATACATGCCCATCCCCTCGCCCCGGGGCCAGACCAGGGAACTCTTTTTTCATCAAGAACTGCAAGAACCCCCTTCACGACCCCTTTTCCATCCTATGGAGAGGGGAGCGGGGAACCGGGGGGTCGTCCCACATTACTAAAAAAAAACGACATAGCCCCACCCACAAAGGGGCGTAAAGCAACAGCAAAGAACACAGACCAATAGACTAACATCCCATATCTAAAAATCTTTGAAAGGGTCCTAAGAAGCAAACACCACGCATCTAAAACCCCCATCAGTTACAAAACCCCGGGGCAACATGGGTTTAGAACAGGTCGTCTGCGTCTCAAATTTTGGGCCAATCACAAGGTCCTAAATCATAGAAGACAAAAAGAATGCAAAAGAATATAACAGCCCCCTTTAAAAAGCCTTCGAAAATGTGACCAGGGCGTAATAGCGCACAAAATCGTGCTAAAGGAATAACGGAAAAGTCGGTCATGGATCTATAATTTCCTCACTAACAAACACAGAGAGTAGCGTCAACAGAGTAAAGCCCCGAGGCAGCTACGGTGAAAAGCTCTGTTCCACAAGGCACAGTACTCGCCCCCACTTTTTCCCACCTTATTCCAATAAAAAGGATGTACCACAGCACCGTGTCTTCCTTTGCAGTGACACCCGAACTGCATACAGTGTCTTCCATTGCAGACCTGCAAAGCTCCGGGCAGAAAACAACCAAATCTTTCAGTGGGCTGCAGAAAACAATTGAAGTTCAACGATGAAAATTTAAATTTCTCAGATAGGAAACAGAAAAATTAAATCTTCATCAGAGTACAAAACAAATTCGGCCACAAAATAGGCAAAACACCAACGTAAAAGACCTGGGATGATCATGTCGGGGATCCCCCTTCAAGGACCTAACACGTATCAATCGCATCTGCTAGAAAAATGACAGGTAAAATAATAGAACCTTAAAACAGGGGGGGCCAAGCCCATGATGCACTCTTCGGGTCACTTGTTCTATCTAGGCTGGAAATATTGCGACCTAACAGCACCTTTCAAGCAGTGAAATTGCCCCCCTAGAAAATGTACAGAGAATTTTCAGGGCGCGCATAACGGAGAAAAAACCCCTCATTATTGGGGCGCTTGGGTTCCCTAAACCTTTTTCCCGGGAAACCAGGGGGAAAATACATGATTAATACACCTGGAAAATCCAGGGGGGACTATCCCAACTTGCACACAAAAATCACCCACTACGAAAGCAAAAGATTTGGCAACGATCACCATCCCCCCAATAAAAGCAGGGGTGTCACTAGCACGAAGAGACCATAAAAAAAGTGTCAGGGGCCCGAGACTGTTTCAACTGCCCCCCAGCACACAAAAGGGGATTACCAACAGACCCCTGCAGTCTTCAAGCTGGCACTGGACAAGCACCTAAAGTCATTTCCCCGGACCCCGGGGCTGGGGGCTCGTATTTTGGGGTTTTGCGTGCACCCAAGGCCACCGGCAACACCGCCCCGGGGGCCGGGTCCAACGGGGGGGGCTTGGGTCCCCCGGGAAACCCGGAAAGCGGGTGACGGAAATTTAGGAAAAAGGGAAAAGCAAAATTTGGGGTGACCCGGGGAAAAAATTTCCGTTTTTTTTTTTTAAAAATTTTTTTTTTTTTTTTTTTTTTTTTTTTCCCCCCCCCCCCCCCCCCCCCCCCCCCTTTTTAAAATTTTTAAATAAATTCGACTTTTTTTTTTTTTTTCCTTTCGAAAAAGATTTTAAAAACAAAAAAAAAAAAAAATTTAAAAAAAAAAAAGAAAAAAAAAAAAAAAAAAAGGGGACAAAAAAAAAAAAAAAAAAACACTACACATTTGTTCTACCCTGTGGCACCATTACTGAATTTTTTTAAAAGATCATTAGGCAAAAACTAAATTATACTGCCAAATGACTAGGTATGGGCACCAGGGCACTAAAAATCTCTACCCAAAAACATCACACACTGCCATTTTTTTGGCCCGTGCCTGGTAGGAAACGCTCTTCCTTCACACACCGGTGCTGTGGTTCATCCCCCAAAAGGGTGGAAACATTAAGTGTTTTTTTATTACGTTTGCCCTTCATCAAGCGCAAGCAGTCCTAGGTGTTAGCCGAAGGTGTGGATCGCATCCGGGGGAAAAATTGAGGACCCAAAGAAAAAAGAAAGACTCCTTCGATGAGCAATGCCTTTTTTGGGTTATCCGGGGGGTAACCCTTGGGGTTGAAAATCCAAACAAAATCTTATTTTATCTCATCAAAAGCAAAACTACAAATTACCATTGAGACGGGAATTTATATTTGTTTCGGGGAAATTTTCAAATCCTTTGACAATTTTTTTCTTCAAATTCTTTTTAGTATCTTTACAAAAAAGGGGTTTACCACCCTTGTTCCCGGCATTTTATTTTGACTTTACAACCCCAAAGGCTTACGGAGGAAAGATTCTTTTTCCACTTCCCCCATGGATATAAAGGAAAAGTAATAAACCCAAAAAATGAAGAAAGAGGGAAAGGTACCAGGGGGCAGAGAGCGGTATTCCCTTTAAAAAGGTAAGGGGTACAAAAGAGACTGTAAAAATTTTAGAGGAAAAATTTATGAGTAAAACGGGAAAATGTACGGTGGGTTATTATTGAAAAATTTAGAGGTTGAAAAAATTTTGATTGGGATGACAAAAAGGTTTAGAGTGGGTAGGGTGTGTAGTAAAAGTGTTTACATTGAAGCATAATGTAAAACAGTATTAGAAAAAGGGGTAGGAAGTTTTTTTTCTTTTTATAGATTTAGAAAAGGCATATAAGAGGGGAAAGGGGGGAGCAATGTGGCAATGTTGCAAGTATAGGGAATGGGTGGAAGTTACTAAATGCTGTAAAGATTTTTTAGGGGATAGTGAGGCCAGGTTAGGGTGTTAGAAGAGAGGGAGACTACTTCCCGGTAAAAGTGGGTCTTAACAGGGGATTGTAATTCACCAGGTTGATTAATTTTTTAAGAGGGGGGTTGTAAAAAAGTAAATGCTAGGGGTTGGGGAGAGGGGTAGGATTAAAATTATGGGGAATCAAATACAAAAGGGGAATTGACACATTTACTTTTTGCTGATGATACTGTGCTATGGGAGATTTAAAAAAAAATTGCAAAGGTTATGGATGACTATCATGGCCTTGGATGCACTGGAAAAACAGAATGAGAGTAATATACACGACTTTGAAAAGCATTTGACAAATGCGATCATGGCGTAATAGCCCATAAAATCGTGCTAAAGGAAAAAAGGGGAAAAGTGGGGGATGGATTCAACTTCCTAACAAATCGAACACAAAGATAGTGGTAAAGAGTTAAATCGGAGGCTGCCATAGTGAAGAGCCTGTTCCAAAAGGCACAGTATCGCCCCCTTTTCCTTATCCTCTACGACATAAACAGAGATATACCCCAGCACCTTTCTCCTTTGGGATGTACTGGTCTGCATGGGGGCTGTCATCTGCTGGGACGCGGTTAACCCCCAAAGAAGATTAAACAAATTTTTCCCAGGGGGGCAGGGGAAAACAATATGAGTTCAATGTGGACAAAATTCCAACTACTCCGTTATGGAAAACTGGAGGAGATAATAACAGAAACAAGTAATTATACTACTGTTCCGGCCATACAATAGAGGGGAAAAAATGTAAGGGGCCCCGGGATAGAAAATGTCTGGGGTCTCATTTTCAAGGTCAAACATTTGCCACATCGCACGTGAAAAGAAAATGATAGGAGGAAATGAAATTTAAAACGAGAGATGCCAAGCCCATGATGATCCTTTTCAAACACTTGTTCTCTTAGGGGAATACGCTGTACTTTAACATCTCCATAAAAAGGGGTGAAATCGCAGATCTAGAGAGGTACAGAGATCCTTTACCACTATAAGTTCTGTCAACACCTTAACTACTGGGAACGCTTGGAAGCACTTGACTTTACTCTTTGGGAACGCAGGAGGGAGAGAATTCAAAATCTAATTTGGGGAAAATTTTGGAAGGAATGGCCCCAAATCTGCACACAAAATCACCCCCTACGAAAAAAAAAGACTGGGAGGCGAGCAAAATCCCCCAAAAAAAAAGTGGGGGCGCCTTTGGGTCAAAAAAAAAAACCCCATAATTGGGGGGGCCCAAAACGTTCAACAGCCCCCATCGCATTAGGGGTTTTCCCAAAAAACCCCCTACTCCCTTAAAGAGAAGTGGACAGATACCAAAAAGTCAGTCCCGGGATAGGGGGGCGTGGCTCTACTCGGACTGCGTGCGGCCACAGTAAAGCCTGTTGACGGCCCGACCCACGGGGGCCTGGTGGGGGCCGGCCGCGGGGGCGTTGATCCGGGAATACCCTCCGGGAAACCTCCGGGTAATGATTTGGGAGTGTGTGTAAAAGTAAAAGTTGAAAGTGAACATGAAAAGAGTAAGGTGATGGGGGTATAAATGATTTAGATAAAAAAAAATTGGAATAAAAATTGGGGGGAAGAGTAGGAAAAGTGAAATTTTTTTCAGTACTTGGGAGTTGATGTGTCGGGGAGGGATTTATAAGGATGAGGTTAATCAAGAATTAGGGGGAAAAAAGGGAGTGGTGCATTGAGGAATATGTGAGTAAAAAAAACATTATCTAGGAGGCAAAAAAGGGAATGAATAAAAAGTTAGTATTACCAATACTCTTTTTTTGGGTGTAAGCTTGGGTTGTGAATGCAGCCCCGAGGGGCGGTTGGGGGGAGTGAAGATGCCCTGTCTAAGCGCAATTGTGGTTAAATATTATAAAAAATTTCCGGAGTGTGGAAATTGGGAGAAGGTGTGGAGTTAAAAAAGTATTAGGAAGGGGCCCCGAAGAGGGGTTGTTGAGGGGGTTTTGGGTCTTTAAGAGAAGGACAAAGTAGTTTGACATGGGAGCTTTTAAATCTGTAAAGGAAGGGGGGGGTAGGGGGCCCTCAAAAAGGGGAAGGAAGGGTTTTAAAGGGGTTTTTGTGGGCGAGGGCTTGGACTTCCAGCAGGCGGTATGACGTGTTCGGGGAGGAATGGAGACGAAGGTATTTTTGGGGCCTGACGATCTGTTTTCAGGGTAAAATTAGTGAAGGGATTCAGGGGAAAACCCGGGTTTTTTTTAATAGCCCACTTGAGTCTTGGAAAAGGAAAATACAAAAGCCTGCACTCAAAGGAGGGGGTTTGGGATTTTAGCAGTTTGGAGGGATTATGTTGTGTATCTTTATACCATACTTCTAAAAAAGTTGTTTTCTGAGCATCTCTGAAAAAAAGTGTTATGTGTGAGTGAGGGGAAATGTTTAAGATGATGAAGTATTTTTTTTGGGGGGGGGATTTTCTTTCTTTTTGGGCACCCCGCCTCGGTGGAACGGCCGACTTGTTGGAAAAAAAAAAAAAAAATTTAGGGATATTCTAAAAACCCCCTATTATGTGTAAAAGCTTGACCAAATCATTAATTGCCTTTTTCTATTTACAAGAGTAAAAAAAAAAAATGGGAAACAGATTGGGGAAGAGGAAAGATAGGATGAGAGGGGAGAGGTGGAAAGAAAGAAGGTATGAACAAGATACAATTTTCCCAAAAAGCCCACTCTTTATTTTGATGCCTTATTTTTTAAATTTTGAAGTATTCTTTTTGTCAAAGCTTTTTTCGTGGGAAACAAGACAGAAGTATCCACCACAGTTTAAAAAAGATACACTGCAGAGATTTGCATGGGCAGGATGAAAATGCAAAAAAGTAAAAAAAACCTATCAGTTTGGTTAAACCAGAGTTTTAACTAATCATGCTTTTTCCACAAGGTACTGCATGGGGTAGAAAGGTCACGGGTGTCTGCAGCTGCTTCTGTACATCCTTTCACTGAAGATCTTGAAAATGGGTTCAGTCTCTGTTGCAGAAACATATAAATTCAAAAAGAAGTTTTTTTCTTTGTTATCTTTAATAATGAAATTATGTAAAAACGATATACAAAACGCATTATACAAAACACAGAATATTTCATAATAAAAAAAACAAACAAAGAGTGCACAATTTTTTCCAAAGAAACAATCATTCTAATATACAATTCTTACATTGTTTGCTAAGAAAAATTTCCCTTTTTATGAAGTTTTCTCATACTTTTTTTCCCGTAAAACTTTCTGGTCAACAAACCCCCCCAAGATATTTAACACTGCAATACATATTTAATTCGATCAACATAAAATTAAAGTTAAAAAATATTTTCTTTTGATTGTACTTATTTAAACATTCACTGTCAGGCGGATAATGCTTGCTTAAACAGGGGGTAATATAAGCAGCCTAATACAGCATTAAGTTTGAAGAAAATGCAAGATTAAATACTGTAATAAAGGTTAGAAATACATAAATGAGCACAGTTAGCAGCACTTGCAAATATTTAGTTTAACGTAAGGGGTTGTGTAAATAACGAAGAAATTTACCTGAAGATGTTTCAACTCAGACACAACTCAGACCTGCTTCTGGAAAGCTTACGGGGAAAAGTTGTTCAGGGTAGAGTGATATAATTCCATTGCAAAATCCACCATGTTAGTATTGGAAAAGCAACCCAACTTTGCCCCCCAAATAGTCTCATCATTATCTGAAAAAACTTGTCTTATGCCATAAAGGGGCTTCTTTAGACTGAATGTATAAATGGAAGGAAGGGAAAAAATAAATAAGGATAAATAGCTTGCAAAAAAAACTAATCATAATCACCAGAACAAGCAGCAAAGGTTTAAGTAGGAAAAATTTTTTTATTTAGAAAGGATACGGGAAAGCACTGGTTTTTTTAACCGAGTTTTCAGACAAGTAGAACAAACTCCCCAGTATACACTGCACAAAAACCTTGGGGGACTTTGGAAAGGCTAGATAACACTTTAGTGGGAGAATTTAAAACCTCTTAGCATGGCCCATAGGCCCCACTGGCACCTCCTTTAGTTTCTTTGTAGGTTGAAGGAACTGAATTTTCACTCTGAAAACTAATTAGGGGTATATGCTAATTTATACAAAAAGAAAACCCCAAAAAAATAAAAAGGAAAATTTCAGTACATGATTTTATGCATATTCAAGGGAAAAACAAATCCCAAAAAACACTGAGCCTTTTAAGTAGGCGAAAAAATTTTAAACCCTTTACTGTTTCCCCAACCCCCCCTCCTGAGGTGTCTCCCCCTGTCGCAAAAAAAAAAAAAAAAAAAAAAAAAAAAAAAAAAAAATTTGAAACGAGAAATCTTTCCCATTGTAAAGACACCAAAAAACGAAATTTGATGGGAAAAATGATAGAATTATGCTCAAATTGACCCTTTGGGGTACTTAAAAATCGACGATTCGCCACTTTGAGCCCTATTTTCGGCTAATTCCATTGTTCCAGTCAACCCAAAATCATGTATTTCTTTAGAACCCTCCGTTTTTTCTATCGACTGAGACAAGAAACGCCCACTTTACCGATTTCAATACCCAATAAGTGGGCAGAAATTTCAATTTGGCCAATTTCTGAAAATTAAAAAATATGACAATTTTTAAAATAGGGTCCAGAATAACAAAGCAGACATTCCCCGGCTCTAAAAAACATTTTCTTTTTCTCATCAAATCTCAAGGCCCCTCGATATTACTCTTGCTTTCACTGAATTTTTATTCAAACGAAAAATAGAAATTTACTGTTATGCAGACTACTGCAATATTGTAATAACTGTACAAAAAATGTCAAACCCCTTCATGACTGATACAAATGACAAAGGACAATGCATCATTTTTTTACTTTTGAACTTGGGAAAAATCAAAAAATTTCCCCTACTTTGAGCTCCATTTACAGGGTTTTTTTTTTTTATAGCAAAACCAATCAAAAAACACCTCTATTTCTATAATTTTTTTTCCATTTTTTATCAAATAACCAAAAAAACAGAATACAGCCAAAAAATACTATAAAAAAATACACAACATGTCGGCATTTTTAAATTAAAAAAAAAAAGGTCGGGGGTTTTTTTTTTTCATAATGCACTGCACCTTTTCCCGGGTTTTTTTATATGGTGCAACTACCCCACAGACCCATTCTCTCACATGTGGGCCTACCAGCTTTTTCCGCATGATTTGAAGCCCCTAGAATTTTTGAGTATTATATATACGTCAAACACGGGCCTTGTAAGATGTATGTATAACGACCAAAAAAAGTCAAAAGGGTTAACCACACAGACAACTATTCAAATTATTATAAATGTATATTTAGAAAGGATGATTAAAACTGGTTCAGCAATAGTGTGGATGAGCAAGCTGCCATCATTCTGACATTAACAGTTTCGAGTTTCCCGGTAATATAAGCACAAACAAAAAATATATGGTATGTGATACCAGAAGATGTGGGAAAAAAAATCACTTATGTACAATCAAACTTTATTAAAGGAAACATTCACCCCGTGTGGAAATGAATTTTGGCTCCCGCCCCTAATGTACTTATTTTAGTTTTCTCTATATTGGGCTAAGAAGCCACCGCAGCAAAAAAGGTTTTTTTTTAATAAATGTCCTAAACTGTACATAATAAATTTTCCCCAAAAAAAACAAAGCAAACAGAAAAATTGCTACACTCAAATATTTTGAGCTTCATGATGAAACAAAGGGGGAGTGTGATCCACCCACACAATACACTCCCTTTTTCAAATAGTATGGGAGTTTTAGTGGGTCATTTTTTTGTTATATTAGATGGGCATTAGTTGTTCTTGTGTCGCAATGTCTTTTTTATAACAATGTATTCCTTAAAAGAAAAAAAAACAGTACGGAAAAAATTTTGTTCAAGCTTTGGGAAAAAGGGGAGTGAAATCACAAAATGCTTCGCAAGCTTTTGGGAATGAATCAATGGGGGGGGCACATGTTTTAAAAGGTTTCTTCATTTAGAGCAAGACGAACATTAGTTCAGGAAATAAAGCTCTGGGTTTTCCATAATGTAAAAAAACAGATGCCCTCATTGAAAAAATAAAAAAGCTAACCAGGGTATTGAAGTGCTGGGGAATTCCTTAGGATTGTGTAAGACATCAGACTGAAAATCTGAAGCGGCAACGGCAGCAAATTTGTGCCCCTTTCTGACTCAAAATCAAAATCCCTGCTTGTTTTCCAAAAAATGGGGTCATCCCCCACCCCCTTTATTTCCCCAGATCTGCCCCCCGGCTTCTTTTTCTTCCCAAAAAAAAAAATGGCACCAAGGGGCTGCAAATTTTAAAGACATGTAATTCAACAGCATGTACACTGTAAACACAGGGAAAAAAGACTTCCAGAAATAATCAAGAAGTGCAGAGGCACTTGGTCAGTGCATAACCTCTCAAGGAAATATTTTTAAGAAAAACTTCATCTTAAGGGGATTAGGGGAGCAATATTCTTTTCGTGGGGGGTTAGGAACTTTTTGTATAAACCCCATACCCACATTGTATACTATGGAAGATAATTGTAAAAAATTTAAAAATCTGTAACTTCCAAAACAAAATTAATTAAGGTTTAATAGAAGTCACTTTTACTTTTTTTGCGTTATCCTAGGGAATCACACATAGTGTGTACCTGTACCTGAATAAACTTACTTATGTACTTTGTATCAACATTTCTGTTTATCAAAGTTTAAATAAAATTTTTTTGAAGTAGCTCTGCCGACATGTTGTTGTGTCTTCGAAGGATCACAGAGCACCCCGACCATGGGAATAATCGGATTAAAGGGAAGGAAGGATGATAATTAATTCTTGAAATTTTGTGTTTAACCCCAGAAAAGATGGTTTTTTTAAACCCCCCAAAAACGATGGGTTTAAAACCCCCAGTAAGATGGTTTAACCCCTTTTAAAAAGGGTTTAACCCAACAAAGTGTTTAACCCAACAGTAAAATGGTTTAACCCCACATTTAAAATGGTCAACCTACACAGACATGGTTTAACCCAACGTAAGATGGTTTAACCCCACATTAAAGGTCTAACCTACACAGTACGATGGTCAACCTACACATACGATGGTTTAATAACCCAACAGTAAGATGGGTTTAAAACCCACCGTAAGATGGTCAAAACCACACAGTACGATGGTTTAAACCCCAAAAGAAGATGGTTTTTAAACCCACATAAGATGGGTTTCCACACAGCCCCAAAATGGGTTTAAAACCCCCCCAAAACATTTTCACAGCTTACACAAAAAAAAACTTTTTTCCTTGGTTTCCGTATTAACCTCTGGGGCAAAATAAACCAACGAGTTAATGTTTTTGGCGAGGCAGATGGTGGAAGTGCTACCAGACGGGGGGTTCAAATGTCCCCACCACGGGCCCGTGCCCTAAAATACATATACAAATTTTAAAGAGCACGAAAGGCAACTCCCCCCTTAACAGATAAAATTCCATAAGAGGAAACACCAAAGGCGGGCCCAAAATGCCCCCAAATTGGACGTGAGATCGTACTCCCCATCTTTGGTTTTTTGAAGACAGGCAAGGGGGGGGGACATAAATTTTATTATTTCGAAAAAAAATAATTTCTATAATATCGTGCTTCCTTTTTTTTTTGATTTAAATCAATAATAAATTATATATATATATATATATATATATATATATATAATATATATAAATTTTTATAATATATATATATATATTTTTATAATATATATATATATATATATAATAAAATATAATATTAAAATAATTATATATATAAATATAATATTATATATATATATAATATATATATTATATATATATAATATATTAATAATTTTATATATAATATAATATATTTTATATATATATATATATTTATATATATATAATATATAATATATATATATATATATATAAATATATATATAAAATATATATTATTATGTAAGTTTTTTTAAATTTAGGTACAGGGACAATAAAAACAGTTTTACAAGATTTCATACTAGCATGTGTGGTTACCAAAGGATAACCCCCCCCCCCCAAAAAAAAAAAAAAAAAAAAATGATTTTTTCCATTGGGGCCTTGTATAATATTAAAATATTTAAAAATTTTTCAAACATTAAGTTCTTAACTTGTGAAAAGTTTTTAAAAAGGAGATTCCAAGGGGGAAAGTATCATATCATTTACAGTATGTTTTGATATACAAGAAAACACTCCCTCCCTTTTTTAGTCATATTCATTAGGTACATTTTGGCTCTCTCTTGAACTGGTTTATGCTATAACAGGCTTTGACATTGCAGGGAGTCTACCATTCCCTTTTCTGCTGTAAAATAAATGTTTTAAGCCCGATACGACTGTAGGTACTGCAAAAAATTTTTTTCTCCCTTCCCCTTGCTATAATTGCTTTGGGTTCCCCCACCTTAACAAAAATTGGGGAGAAGATATTGGGGCAATTTGGTTAAGCAATTTTTTCAACGTAAATTTTTTTGTTGTTTTACTCTTCCCCCCCAAAATTCAACATATACAATTTTTACTTCATTCTGGCCTACCCCGCACTGAAATGCATCATGTATCAAAGATTGACAGTTTAAAAGTAACTGTTCCGTCATCCCTAAAATGGGCCTCAACCCCTTAAGCATAAATTGGGCATGCTTGGGCAGAACCGAACAGGTAGGTAGGGGGACAGTGGACAGAGGCAACAATGTAGTTCATTTCCTTTGTAACTTTTGAGTTCATTTTCCTTGTACCAGTTCAGCCATCAAAATTTGGAGCCCGGGGCCCCCGGACCCCTTTTTGTACCTCTGTAAAACTGTAAATACCTTTGTAACTTGTCATGATTGTGACTAGACCTACCTGGAGTTTTATTACCTTTGAAAAAGTGATTCATTACCTTGTAAATTGTGAATTCATTACCCCTGTAACTTTTCACTGTCCAAAATTTTAGGCCCAGTCCCCGGACCCATTATTTTCCTCTGTAACTTTTTACTACCGCCCCCTGGATGGGTATGGGGGGCAAAAAAAATATTAAACTAATAATAACTAATACTCTCTTGGGCCCCGGTTTCCCGAAAGAAATTCACCATTTTTTCTGTGTATTGTAGCTTAACTTTCAGTTTTTTTTTTTGTGTGTGTGTTAAGGGGGGAGAGACCATAATGAAGAGTAGTCTATAATACATTGCATGAGAACTTTTAAAAAGGGGCGTGCGACTTCATAGGGAGACACTGCCGTCTGTAAGAGGGAAATTTAGTCTGGCATTCGCTTTCCCTTTTCTACACCCTTTTACATTTATTTCCCACATTCTTTGGGCAAAGGGGATTCCCAATATTTACTGGGTTACTTAAATAAAGGGGTCCCCCCTTACCGGATATTTAAAATTATTTACCTTTTTCCCAAATTTTTTTTTCGGCCCAAAAAGTAAGCTTCGTTTTCCCCAAGTGTTATATAATTTGTGTCTCTAACCATTTTTACAGGACTCTAGTTTCGTGATAGACATTTATAATGTCTTTTGGGTCTTTACCGATACAACAGAGCACTGTCATTGCATACAATAGCAATTTGCATTTGACACTGATAGGCATGTCATTAACGTAACACAGAAATAAAGGACCCAAAATACTACCTCAGGGAACCCCACATGTTACTAACAATTTGTTTACTGTTGTTCTGGTAGGACTTAAACCAGTCTACAGAACCTATGCCGATAGCTTGTAGTTTCTTATCCCTTCAAGGGAGGTTCCTTAACGCTGGTGAAGGACTCTTGATCTAGGGAATTGGATCTGTGCTCCGGTTTCTTGAATTGAGCCTGAATGACTTCCATCCCCTCCATATGCACTGTATGATCCTAGGGGTTTAGCGCTCCCCATGATTATAATTATAATAATGTAGTTTCTTACATATTGTGGTTGACCGTGTCGAAGGCCTTTTGCAAGTCTCAGCAATCAACATTTGCACCAATAACTCACTACAGTTGTGACCGGGTGTGGAAGTGTGAATTGCTCATTACTCTAAAATTTGTTCATGATTGCAGCCATGTATAAACGTAAGTAACCATTCTTACAGTATTCATTACCTTTGTAACTTGTGAGTTCATTACCTTTGTAACTTGTGAGTTCATTACCTTGTACCTAGTTCAGCCATCAAAACTTTGGAGCCCGGTCCCTGGACCCATTGTGTACCTCTGTAATCTGTAAATACCTTTGTAACTTGTCATGATTGTGACTAGACCTACCTGGAGTTCATTACCTTTGTAAATTGTGAGTTCATTACCTTTGTAAATTGTGAATTCATTACCTCTGTAACTTGCTCAGCTATCAAAACTTTGAGGCCCAGTCCCTGGACCCATTATGTACCTCTAATCTTTTGGGCTACCGCCCACAGGATGGGTATGGGGTGCATAATAGACATATTAAACTAACTAACAACAAGTCTAGGGTTACCATACCTATGAAATTCTCCAGCCATATTTCAGTTCTCAGGTAATCCATCAAATTAATGAGGGAGGTTTCTGTTGAATAAGATCTCCTAAAACCCGACTGGTAACTCTGGAGAATGTTTTTGTCACTAAGATACGGTTCCCCGTAGCCTGGTGGGCGTGTTTCCTTACACCGGTTGTCCATGTTCACCCATCAACGTCTCTCAATCCTCGGGTAGAGAGGACGTCCGTGAAGCTGCACCTTTGCGTCCTGGTGGCAGGTGACAGTACCTTCATAATCAAATCAAGTTTATTCTCTATAAGGATTACAATGCTGAGTTTACAGAATTTGGATATTGTGTGGTTTACATGTTTTAAAATACTAATTACAGAGGG